>MU106082.1:1164505-1246043 GCA_012274485.2 Sinapis alba | reverse complement strand
AAAAAAATAAAAATTCTTCTTAAATTTGGTGAGATTCATGTTTAACTTCTCCAAGTACATATCATTTCTTAGTGAAAGTTACATACTTGTTCTTGACCAAGAATCATGAATTTTAGTAACATTAATAAGTTTATAAATTTTAAAATCAAAAAGTTGGGATTTTGGGAAGTAATAAGAGAGAAAGTGAAAGGAAAATAGTTTGTGTGTGTAAGAAATAAGTATATAAAGATGTAGATGTTGATTTTAGAAGCATTAAAAGCTTCAAATTGGTTGTTCATGGTGGTTGGTGTATTGAAGCCAATGACAATATTGTAAATACTTGATGAAGATGAGGATGATATAGTAATACAATTATTTTCAAAAAAAAAAAGTAATGGCATTTTCGTGAATTATCCGAACTTCTAGGGTGAAAAGGGAATGTGAAAATTTCAAAAAAACCATGGGTTGGT
Source organism: Sinapis alba (assembly GCA_012274485.2). Classification (NCBI taxonomy): domain Eukaryota; kingdom Viridiplantae; phylum Streptophyta; class Magnoliopsida; order Brassicales; family Brassicaceae; genus Sinapis; species Sinapis alba. The sequence goes on along the minus strand of MU106082.1, from coordinate 1,245,594 downwards.
TTTGCAATTGAGTTCAAGTTTTGAGTCACTTTTGAAAAAAACCCAAAAAAATTCTTAATTACTGAGTTCATTAAATTATCAAGTAATAACTTATAAAATTTATATTGTATCTCAAAATTATTTGAAAAATGAACTGAAAATATATTGTAACCATTCACATGGTATTTGATTTTGGAGAATTAAAATTTTAAAATAATTTGTAAAAACATTTATAGAAATTTATAAACTCAATTCCACCCCATAAATAGTAAATCCTAAAAAATAATCATTAAATTCTAAAATTAAATATTAAAATATTTATGGTCGAGTATATTTTTTTAAGTTGTAGCCATTTTGTGATATTTCCACTCCATCTAATTATTTAACCTAATCTACACCTTCAAAATTATGAAAAAGTTCAAAACGATGAATAGACTAATCCACTTACTTAATATGAAGATAATGCTAAATATTTCAGCTTCATCCAGCAAAAAAATAGAGGAATTTGCAAGTTTAGACTTTATTTGATACCATTAATCAATTTTACTATCAATCAAAGGACATATTCAAATATACCACATTCATTAATGTCTAAAATACTAAGTTACCCTTATTTTATCTTCAATACTTATTCTCCTCTCTAGAACCCTAAAACATCAACTCTACAATTCTACACCCTAAACTTTCAAATTTAAACCCTAAACTTTCAAATCTAAACCCTAAACCCTAAAACATCAACACTAAACCCTAAACCCTAAAATATCAATTATAAACCCTAAACCCTAAATTTATCATAAACCCTGAATTTACCCTAAACCCTAAATGTACCATAAACCCTAAATTTACACTAAACCCTAAATTTACTCTAAACTCTAAATTTACCTTAAACCCTAAACCCTAAATTTACTCTAAACCCTAAATTTACCCTAAATCCTAAAACCCTAAATTTACCCTAAACCCTAAACCCCACCTCTCAACTTTAAACTTTAAGTTTATAATTAGTTAACCCTAGGGTTATAAATGTCTTTTACCCTTCATTAAAAATGATGGTAAACATGGTTAGTGTAAACATAAAAAGTGGTACTATGAAAGTGGTATTTTTGATAATTCCCAAAAAAACTATTAACTACACTAACAACCAAAAGCTATCACCAACCTCTTTTTTTTATCAAAAATTATATAGTTGTCTTTGCCACACCATGATTTTACATTTAAACATAACTTAGACAAAAAATAATATACATAATCCGCGCGTAGCGCGGAAAATTGATCTAGTTACATATAAAAACAATTGTATTCTATCATTTAGATTCAACACACATTATATATCAAATAATATGATAAAAATAGAAGAAATTCAAATTAAAAAGGTAACTAATATATAATATAGTGAATAAAATACTTTTTGTCCTTTTACATAATAATCATATATATAAAATATCTAAAAAGATTTTTTGTAAACGAATTAATAATCATAGTTTTAACATTATTAATTTATAATTTTTTTACTTTAATATAAAATGAAATCTTTCATAACAAAGATAAACATTTGGAAACACTTTATCGCAACAGTAAGATTATCAAAATTTGTTTGAAACACAAAAATGACCAAACTCACGTAGTTGAAAGAACAAACCGAAATCAAAAACCACACTGAAATAGAATCAAAAAAACTAATCCAACATCAAATTGATGTTTACAATAATCAAATGGTTCATATATCTCTAGAACTGAAAAATCCAAACAAAACAAGAATAGAACCGAGAAAATTACCAAATATTTTTATGTTTAAAATTACCAAATATATTTTTTAAAACACTATTATAAACTGCACTACGTAATACAACGAATTCTTTGAACCGAAAAATCTAAAAACAAAAAAATAAACCGAATGAATAGCCGAATATTAAAATTGATATTTAATCCAAGATTACTAAAAGCTGAGTTTTATCCGAATTATATGTAACTATCTCAAATACTAGAACCAAACCATAACCAAAATGAAACCAATATTTTATCGAATATTAGTCAGTTCCTAACTTTGGTTCTCAAACTTAACAAAAATCAAACCAAATTTTGTAAATAACCGAACAGTTCATATACATAGAGTCAAAATAACAAAAATAAAAAAATACGAATTGAAACCGAACCGAAAACTATCGATCTAGGCCTAGCCAAAACCGTTAATCATACTGTGGATAAATGCAAATGACTAAAATAAAATAAAAAAATCAGTGAAAACGACAAAACAGAACTAATACGGGAAAGTATAGACAAGTCGGGTTACAAGTATAGCAAAAATCCCGGAACTTGCCCCATGCCCTGTCCTACCGTTAAGTTCACAAAAAAAATGAAACTGTAAAACGAGAAAAGAAAACATGAACAAAAATTAGAAATATGATGGACCGGAGCTAATAACCGGAAAATATCGACCCGGTATTTGTATTGGGTATCGTCTCGAACCGATCCATCATCACCAAGGAATAGAATAGGATTAGTAATCATCTACCGCATCGCACTTTTTCCTCTCTCCTCCTCCTCTTACCCAGAAGAAAATCGTCGCCTCCATCTATTGCTCTTAGGATCGATTTGAAGCTTAAAAGTCTCTCCTTTGAGATGGATGCTGATTACAAGAGACTCTTGTCTACGCTTCGATCCCGATCTGGTAAGAATAAATTAACCTCATTTCCTTTCCTTATTTACCCAGATTATTCTCTCAAATCAGTATTGTAATTATAGTGATTCTTTGATGAAACATCATGTTTCTTCATTGTGTGCGAAGCTGAAAACTTTTCCAAATGTTTTGGAGTCTTGTGTAAAGTTTCCGTCTTCTTGCTAGTTACTCTTAGCTATGGAAGGGAATGTAATGAACTTTTATCAGTATCATATGTGCCCTTTGTCCTCTTGCAGAGATTTTAACGGGCTTTGAAGAAATAGATGGTGATGATGATTTCCAGGAGGAGTTTGCCTGCCCGTTCTGCGCAGAAGCGTATGATATCATCGCCTTGTGCTGTCACATAGATGATGAACATAATCTAGAGTCAAGGAACGCGGTAACTCTCTCTCTCTCTCTGCAATACTTTTTACACTGATATTGGTTCTTAACTATCAAATCGAAAGTTTATTAACAATCCTATATTCTTTTTTGCAGGTATGCCCTGTTTGCTCTCTAAGAGTGGGAGTTGATATCGTAGCGCACATTACACTTCATCATGGGAGTTTATTCAAGATATCCTTTTTATTATAATCGTTTTCTATACGTCAAATTTTGCTTCACATTGCTTTGTTGAATTTCTTAATGAGGAATCCTACATGCAGCGAAAGAGGAAATCACGAAGAACTGGTTCAAGCTCAACACTTTCTCTTCTTCGGAAAGAGCTAAGAGAAGGAGATCTACAAAGGTTGTTAGGGATTTCTTCTCGTAATGGTTCTACTACTGCATCTACTGGAACTCCTGATCCTCTTCTTTCGTCATTTATCTCACCTACACTATCACATTTATTTCCTGTGACTCGCCAAACCGAAAAAGTATCCGACGAAAATCAAATAGAGCAGCGGTATGCTTTCTATATTTTAGCTTCTCATTTTTTATAATTTTTAGAGTTTAAAGGTTTTAGTGTTTGAAAAGCATTGAACTTGTTCAGCAAGAGACAAGCGTGTATCCCACCTGTCTCATTAAAGGATCAGGAAGAGACGAGGAATAGATCAGAGTTTGTTCGGAGGCTCTTGACATCAGCTATTTTCTATGAGGTCTGATCAAAGCAAAGAAAAATAATTGCGGAACTAATACTGCGGAATCAGACTTGAGAAAATCTGGTAAATACGAACCTCTGTTCCTACTTGTGTAGCAGAACCCGCACAGAAACACTTTCATCTTAATCTTGATTCAACTCTGTAGGTTTCGGGAAAGAAAACAAAAAAACAGTGGTTGGGGTGAGAAGAAGATGGGACAAGAGATGCAGCTGTGATATCTATTTCCATGTCTATGTATTTTGTATGTTTTATTTATAAGACCAGAAGTAGACGCTACAATAAATTGTGTGGAATTGTGTGTTCTAAAGTTTATTAAGTCGTCAAAACGTAAGATGAAGAATATACATTGAAATAGAAACAGTGTGCTCTATGTGGGAGGTGGCTCTTATCCAAAGTTTGCTTTATTAAATCACCTATGATAAAGGGAAAATTGTCAAAACCAACCTAAAACTTGAATTCAAATGTAAAAATGTACTCAAACATCAATCAAATGTAAAAATAACTTAAAAGAGTAGTGAAATTACAACAGCCCCTTATGACAAAAAAAAAAACTATATGCGTTTTTACCTTTATAACCTATTTAAGTCTTCCGTCTTTTTAAGTCTTGTGTGATTTTGTAAGTCTTTTTAAGTCTTGTGTGATTTTGTGTATTATTAAATAATTTTGGAGTTGATTTTAAGTTTAGTGAAGTGTTTATTGATATTTAGTTTCTAAGACGACTCTTCTCGTTTAGTAAATCTTAAAAATAATTTATAAATTATATAAAAAATATTTTTACGAGGGAAAATCTAAATCAAGTAATAATAAACATTTGTAAATGATATAAATTAAAATCTAGTAAAATTGAATTGTTCTCAACATAGATGAGTGAATGTATCATCTTATGATATTCTTTGGTCTAGGGTTTGGAAACATATGTCATAGTATTGTATGTATCTTTAGGGTTAGATTTTGGAAGCCTAACCAATTTTTTTGAAAAATCATTTTTTACATATATTTGTTTAGTTTTTTTGTGTATTATTAAATAATTTTGGAGTTGATTTTAAGTTTAGTGAAGTGTTTATTGATATTTAGTTTGTTATTTAGTTTAAGGTATTATAAGACTTAAGTCTACTAAAAGATATTACGCCAGAAGACTTACATGTAAGTCTTCTGGGCGAATAGTAAGTTCAAGGGGTAGAAAACTTTCAGAGAAGTCTTCTGAGACTTCCCTGAAAGTCTTTTGTCTTTTCAGAAGACTTCCCAGAAAGTCTTTTGTCTTCTGAGAAGACTTCCCTGGAAGTCTTCTCAGAAGACTTACCTGAAAGTTTTCTCAGAAGACTTACCTGAAAGTCTTCTCAGAAGACTTACCTGAAAGTCTTCTGAATCGAAAATATTTAACCTAATTACAATTTTTGTCTCCCCCTATATAAAGAAAGTTTACACATTCTCTCTCTTCCTCTCAAATTGCTGCAAGAAAATGTAATGTTTCTCACTCTAAAACTCTCAAACCTCTCTCTAATCTCTTTTATATAGTTCTCATCTTTTACTCTTTGGATTTGCAAGTTTTCAGATCTGGAAGACTTTATGATTGTCTTCTGACGAAATCTTCTCCCATGTCTCCTCTTTCATAACATATTTGAGTGTTTTAGTAAGTTTTCAGGTCTGATTTACATCATTTGTAACTTCTTATTGCTTAAAGTTCTTACCTTTTTCCCAAACTAAAACTCTCTAACCTCTTTCTAATATTTTTGAACTTGAAAAACAACAAACTTTATATAAATTTCTTCTTTTTATATGATGGATATGTATTTTTGTATATTCTATAAAAGTAGATATATCTCATATTCTACTCTTTTTTTTGTTTTGAGGATATTTGAATATTTTTGGATATGCAGGTTTTTCAGATATGGGTCAGATTTTAGAAGACTTTTGAGAAGACTTTGTTCTCTGTGGGAAGACTTCCAGAAAGTCTTCCGGTGCATTATATGTTAGAAGACTTTGTTAGAAGACTTTCTGAAAGTCTTCTAACATAATGTACAAGAAGACTTTCTGAAAGTCTTCTAACATAATGTACATGTGTAATAATTTTGTTTATGATTTATTTTATGATTTGTATGTGTAATTTTTTATTTTTGGATAATTTTATAAATTTGAAGAGATGTCAATGAACTTTTTTTTGGTAAATATGTTCATGTCTACAACATTATCTTGCAAAAAAAAAAGATAAATATGTTCAATGAATTTTTTTTGGTAAATATGTTCATGTCTACAACATAATGTCTACAACATTATCTAACACTTATAACATAACACAACAACACAAAAACTTAGTTAAATTTAGTAGAATTAAAAGAAAAAGAATTTTAAGAAAACTTAATCAAATTCACAAAATATAAACTTTCACTTGAAGTTTTCTGAGAATTTTCGGAAGAATTTTTAAAAATAATTTAAAATTTTTCTATAAGTTTTTGGAAAGTCTTCTAGCATATAATGTAATAGAAGACTTTATGGAAGTCTTCTAGCATATAATGTATTAGAAGATTTTCATGTAAGTCTTCCTGAGAAGACTTCCAAGGAAGTCTTCTTTTGGTAGAAGACTTCCGTGGAAGTCTTCTTCTGGTAGAAGACTTCTAGGAAGTCTTTCGGAAGTGTCATTTTTGCAATTATAAATTTAGAAAGGAAGACTTTCAGAGAAGACTTCCATGTAAGTCTTCTTGAGAAAAATGAGAAGACTTCCATGTAAGTCTTCTCGAAAATAGGTTAGTTTTGCAATTGACCAAATTGTGTCAGAAATTTGACTTTCTGTGGAAGACTTCCAGGAAGTCTTCTCGACAGAAGACTTCCGACAGAAAACCAAAATCACAAAAAATAAAGCTAGAAGATTTACAGAGAAGACTTCCTAGAAGACTTCCTAGAAGACTTTCAGTTTAGTCTTCTCCACGAACCAGATCTGAAAAAATAAAAATTCTTCTTAAATTTGGTGAGATTCATGTTTAACTTCTCCAAGTACATATCATTTCTTAGTGAAAGTTACATACTTGTTCTTGACTAAGAATCATGAATTTTAGTAACATTAATAAGTTTATAAATTTTAAAATCAAAAAGTTGGGATTTTGGGAAGTAATAAGAGAGAAAGTGAAAGGAAAATAGTTTGTGTGTGTAAGAAATAAGAATAAAAAGATGTAGATGTTGATTTTAGAAGCATTAAAAGTTTCAAATTGGTTGTTCATGGTGGTTGGTGTATTGAAGTCAATGACAATATTGTAAATACTTGATGAAGATGAGGATGATATGGTAATACAATCATTTTCAAAAAAAAAAGTAATAGTATTTTCGTGAATTATCCAAACTTCTAGGGTGAAAAGGGAAAGTAGAAATCTCAAAAAAATCATGGATTGATTTTGCAATTGAGTTCAAGTTTTGAGTCACTTTTGAAAAAAACCCTATGATAAACTCATTTAGTTAGAATCATACTACAAAATGTCTATTATGGCTATGTCTTCTAAGTTTGTAGTAAGTATTCAGAGTTAGTGTTGCAGCGTCTATACATAAAAGTCTAAAAGATCAATGGATTCTGATAATTCTTGTTGTTTACAACTCACGTTTACTGTCTACCAAAGTTGAGAGATCAAAGACTCGGGTTTAAGGAAGTATTTCTCGTTTTATAAAAGCAATCAAAAGGTGCTAAACAACAAAGAAGGCCTTGATCTTGGGGTTGATTGGAAGGAGCTGTAATTTTATATTTTTTTTGCTGTAGAATTAAAACTGTAGACTTTTTTGATGTGGTTGTAAATAATTTTGTTGTATGATTTTAGATGTAGATTTGAAAAGATTTAGTAACTTACATATCAATTTTCTAAAGCCAAATATAAATGCTCTAGGTTCATTGCTTTCCACAGCTAAAAATAAATAAAAAGGAAAGAAAAGTTTGTAGTTTTAAAAAATCTTTACAAAACATGATTGGTAAGATTTATGCTTTAGAAATAATCTGGGTTGTAAAAAGATATTACATCACTTCTAAAATACTTGCCAATCAACCCCCTTAATAGGTTTTTTAAGATCAAACCAAATACAATCCTAATATTCCAGTCAACTAGGAGTCCTCTTAGTTCAATTGTCTGAATAAGTGTTAATTAATACTTTTGCATTAAGAGGTCGAAGGAAATTATGCAGAGTTGTCGGAAATTGTCTTTGTAATGTTTTTCATAGTTTAGTGAAAGCTACTCCAAAAATGGGCTATGTACTTCAATGGTTTAACTGAATGATGAAATGTATTATTTTGGTCCAATACAAGGTTTTGATAAATGGTTGTCCAAAGGGATATGTGAAGCCATAACTAGTGTTAGAAATAAATAATTCAAGAAGATATTACTCAGGTTTCTTAGTAGGAAGCCGGTCTTCAAATTCCTACCTAGAGAAATTCTGATTTAAACCCGGTTTTATCCTTACCTCAAGATAAATTGGAAAAATGTAATAAAAGGGATTCTCTCATATTTTTGAATATAGAAGTTTCTAACTTAATTTTCGACTATAAACTACCTATATAATGAGAATAAAAAATTGACTATTCAATATGCAAATATTAGAGCCAATTGGCTAAAATTAGGGTTAATATACCAAACATTGTAATTCCAACTTTAAAATTCAATAAAACATTATCTTTGATATCTTTTAACAAATCGTCTTTAAAAACGTTGCACCACAAAAATAAAATTAGAACATAGCTTTATTTTTATTTTTGTCCACATAAGATAACTTTATTATGGCCACTATCTCAACAACGTGCTGAGAAATTTAATCAACCCTATCGAAGTTAGGAATTTATCTCTGTTTAAAAGAAAATGTTTTAACATAAAAATGATAAGATATGAAAATAACCCAAAATATCAATTAACACCTAATACAAAACCAAACTTTTCGCATAAAATAAAACATGAGGTTATATAGAATGAGAAAACGGAAGTCTAAGAGTGATCTGTGATCTTGTCGGTTCTATGTTTTGAAGAAAGAAATAATGGCTAAAGTTAATGGTGAAACGTGTGGAGCCACAAATTACATCAGTTGATGATTCATAATCGCAACTGAGGAAGAAGGTAGAGAAAGAAGTGGGAAGGTCAACGGATATAGAACGATTGTTTATTTTTAGGTTAAATTCTGTTTAGTGCCACTAATGATGTGCAGAGATTGCAAATTGAAGATGGTGAATTGGAAGCTTTGGAAAATGTGGTGACAAAAATTAAGTTTAGAATGGGAGTTGGGCTCTTATGGGCTGTTTGATCCGAATTCCGTCTAAGTGATTTGCTAATAGTCGAGACTTGTCAGTGGATTATTTCGAAGAAAACGGGTTTATTTCGTTATCTCGGTTACAAGAGGGGGGATAAATATCCCTTACAAAAGTCGTTATCTCGGAAGAATATTACAACAAGATCTATATAAGTTCATTGATCTAGGTCTTGCCGTTTTTTCTCTGTCCCCCTTCCCTCGACCTTCATGGCTCTTTTTATAGTTGCCTCCACCCCTTTTGCCCTAGGTCGGTAAACCTAATGGGCCATACCTGTGTTGGGCCGAGTTAGAGGAGTCGAGAGCCGCTCTCTCGCGCCGAGCTTCCTTACGCTGTCGGGTAAAAGACGGTCCGAAGCCGAGCCGCTGTGGCACTTTCTGACGACTAGCCACCCGGCTGTATCTCGTTGAACTGGACCGGGCTCCTCTTTCTGATGGGCCTTGTTGGGGCGCAGCCCATCTCCCACAATAAGCCCCCCAAGTTTGCTAATGACGTAGTCGTTAGAGAACTGAGGCGCGGTTCATTAGGAAGGTAGCCTGGCTGGACGGTTGGTAACTCGTCGTCCCCTACGTTTTACTTTGAATTCTTATCATGCTGAGAGGACGTTATCTCGTTCAGAATGAAGCGGACAAGTGATGGCGATCCATGCAGCGAGTCAGCATCTCCGGGCGAGTGCGAGAAGGGCCTGTTTCGACGAAGAGGTGCGAGTAAACAGACAAGAGGTCACCTACTCGCTCTAGCCCGGGGACATTGAGTTAGTTTCCCCGAGAAGAGGGTTCCCTTGGCTGGAAGTTGAATCGTCGCATTGGGAAAGGGAATGCCTTTGGCTGGAAGTCGAATCGTTGCATGGGGAAGAGGAATCGTCGTGGGTCCTAGTCGGTTCCTGCTGCTTAGGGCCCATTTGTAGGCCTGTTTAGATCTAATGATTGCGGTTGGGGCTCGCGCTTCTCTTCTCTTATAAATTCTGACTTCCCCCTGAGGTTTCCTCATTTCTTCTTCACGCTCGCATGTATCTTCCTTTTCTCTCTTCTCTCTACTTCTCTCTCTAGATTTGTTTTCAATCTGTTCTCTTGCTCCCGTGGTGATGGCTCCGAGGGAAAGGCTGACGCGTGAACAGAAAGGGAAAGCAGTCGCCAAAGGACCTGATCTCACAAAGAGTGTCGATCCGCCAGTTATCGACAGCATATCGCACCGGGAGGCCCTGTCCGACATGGCTGGGTTGGATCTCGCGCAACGTCGTCTGGTCGCGGATGCGGAGATGGTGTTCCTCAATGAGCATGACGGGAACAGTGCGTGAGAAGGTATCTCGCCCGAGCCGGAGGTCGTGGCGCACACTCCGCAGAGATGTCGATCTGACTTCGTTCACGGACGTCTGTCGCCCGACGGTTTCGTCGAGCTTCCTCCAGTACCAGCGAGATTAAGACGCTCTCCCGACCTGAGCGATCACATGGAGAAGTTGGTGGGCAAAAGTGTTCGGAGGACAGGAGAAACACCTTCGAGTGTTCAGGCTCTCCTGGAGAAATGTGGGGATGCGGGGGTCACTTACCTTATCCCGACGAAACAAGAAAGGCCCTGGTCCCCACCAATAGGATATCAGTGCATCTACGAGGCGTACTTCGAAGAGGACACGAAGCTCTGGTTTCCCATCCCGTGCCTCGTGACTTCGTACGTATCGAGGCGGCAAGTCGCAATCAGTCAGGTCGGAAATTGCTCGTATCGCATACCCATGGCGCTCATGGTTTTGTCTGTGGAGATCGACATATCGCTAAACGTTCGAGCCTTCGAGGAGCTAACATCGGTGAGGGCCTTGAAAGGAGGGCTCTTCACGATAAGGATTAGGCCGAACTACAACATTATCACCGATCACCCGAACAAGACGCATAAGTGTAAGAGGAACTACTTCTTCGTAAAGGTCGATGAGTTTGCGTTCCATGAACCGCCGGGGAATGATTTCCAGGTGTCGTGGAGATGGAAAATTGGTAGATAATACTTGTAGATCTAAGTGTTTTGATTGGAAATCTAACCCTCTCTTTTTTTGTCTCGCAGCTGATCACCCGAAGACTCTCGACTATCCCGGTAGCTTTTTTGATAGTACTCGAGCGATCGCCTGTCTGAGCCATAGTCGTTGGCCCGATATCAGTGAAGAGAGAGAGTTCAAAGAGCTTTGGAACGCATCTCGCGAGGTAACTTCTTATCTCATCATCCTGTGTTTCCTCGATCATCGTGTCTAACGTGTTCCTTGTGTCGCGCAGAGGATTGGGACTCGCGGGCCCCGGTTATAAAGAAAGACGGAGGGAAGCGTCTCGCACTTTTCACGTCCCGACAGCAGGCTCGAATAAACAAGGCGAGGAAAATGGACAACATGATTGACCTCAGTGATCTGATCGATGACGAGCTGGATAGCCATCAAGCCAATCCCATGTCGATCCTCGACGACATGGATCTCGGGGGTGCATCCGCAGATGGTCCGCAAGGCGACATCTCGGTGGAAGAGGAGAAGCCCCCCATCGTCGAAGACGCGGGAGCCAAGCGGAAGGGTGCCAAGAGGCCTAGCCGAAGTGGCGATGATATTGTGCCATCCGATGAACCTCCCAGGAAGAGGAAGAAAGAGAGACCAACGGGGGTAGTGGCAGCTGAGATACAGGTTATCTCGCTAGACGGTTCAGCTTCTCGCTCAAGAGAGTCATAAGCTTCTTTGGAAGGTGGCGGTTCCTTGGCCGCTCAGTCGCTTGATCAAGGTGGACAGTTGATGAGACCAATGATCAAGTCGCGGATGCTTCTGCTGGGCTGTCTGAGACGCGGTCGGTCCCGACGGTTGGCGTTGTTGAGGATCGACCAATCGAGGGACCGCATTTGCCTCAAAGCCCGTCTCCCGCGCGAGGTACATCAATACTTGAAGAGGCGCCCTTGACTGAGGGTCCTCCCATCGACCCAGTGGAATTTCTGCACTTCGGGAACTCGCTTCTCGTCGAAGATCGGGGATGGTGCGCTGAGCTGATCCGACAGATCAAGGGCGAACCGTTCGATTTTCCTGATGTCGCCGATCTTACGTTCGGAGACCTTTATGAGAGGGCCGCACAGGATCAACTGACGGTAAGTCGTATCTCAGAACTTTCCTTTTCTCGTCTCTCTCTTATTTTTCGTTACTAACGTTTTTTGGCGATTGATCTTTCTTTGCAGTGTATAGGGAGCTCAAACCTCCTCATCGCGAAGTACGAGAGGGAGATAAAAAGCACTCTCGTCCAACTGGGGCGTGCACAGGAGGTCGCGCAGGAGAAGGACTGTTCTCTCGTCTGCAAGGGAGAGGAGCTGAAGGCCGTTAAGAGGGCGCTGCGTAAGGTGGAATCTCGTGCCACCAAGCGAAAGAGGAAGGTGAGGGAAAAGATCTCGGCGCTGAAACTTGAACTCGAGGCGGCTCGTAGTTCCAACGAGGAGCTCAAAGAGAAGAACGCCGAAATCGGGCGAGAGAAAGAGGCGCTTGACCAGGAGAAGGCCACTTTGATCCTTGAAGCCGCCAAGGAAGCGACTCGCCTGAGGGAGTCTAGACGTTCTTTGGTCCAGAGGGAGAGGGAGCGGGTCGAGGCTGCGATGATCGAGAAGTGTGATCGCCGCTTTGCCAACATCCGTGACTACCAAGTCCGTAGGCAGGCCTACGAGGATAAGTGCCTTCTCTACGCGCAGGCGTTTGGCACGAGAAAGTGCCTCCAAAAGCTGCTCTCTCGCAACGAGCGTTGACCCAAGGCACGTTCGCTTTCTTCAAGGGTAAGGAGCAAAAACTCAAGGCCGATGCTGATGCCCAATGGGTCGGAGGAATTCCCGAAACGGATCTGTCCCTGTCCCCCCTCGCTCTTTCGCCGCAGGCTTCTCGCGATGCTGAGCGATCTGCATCAAGTTCGGAGGGTCAGTCCATCGATCGAGCGGGGATTGATGCGCTGTGGAACCGGGAGAGGATCGACGCAGTGGGAGACCAAGGCCCGGGCGTGTCAAGGGCTGGAGCGGAGGACCCTTTGGAATGAAGGACACTATGTGTTGTTCTCCTTATATTTTGTTTTTTGCCTTCAGTTTGTAAGGGGTCGGATTGTATTTCGGGCCACTGTGCTCTCTCTTTCTTGTTGTATGTTGTTAAGATTTAACTCGCTTAACCTTGTATCAAGATTTTCACGTTCTGCTTTAATCCAATCCGAGATTGTTGCAAATCGTTCGTTTCTTTTTTTATCTCGCAAAGAGTTAAAGTGGCCTTAGCGCATTTACTTGGCGATATTGTCTCGGAGAGACTAACCGACTGAGGCGATTTTTCAATTCTGATCATTTTGTTAACTCAAGCATAAGTGGTTGAAAAGCGCGTTTACTTGTTTTAGAAAGTCGTTCGTGGTTCGAAGCGATTTCATTAAATTCAAAGATTTTTACACTAGCAACAGAAGATAGAATCTAAAGAGCAAAGGTTCGCTGTCAATTTGGAAGTATCCCGCAAGGTCTTAGTCGGCCAACATGCTCGAGGGTTATCCTAGGACGGCGAATCGTCTTATGGTCGGTTACTCGCACAGGCGAGTTTTGATTTTTCCTGTGTTGATTGGTCTGATCAGGACTCAATCGATCGAGTGGCGAGTACTGGTGTGTCGTCCACGCGGGAGACGTTGGTATCGATGAGCGTGTGCTCTTGTTTTCCGATCCGCACTAAGTCGAGTAAAGATGGCCTTGGCGCATTTTACTCGTTTGAGGACGGGATGCGGTGTGTGATGGGGTTGTGACTGCACCGGTGAAGGCTGCCTATGTACCCCAGAAGGGATCAAGTAACTCGTAGTTATTTTGGTGCGGGTAAAAGTGGCTTTAGTGCATTTACCCGCGTGATTGTGACCGTACCGTCGGAGGTTGCCTACGTACCTCGTTTGCTTAGTAAAAGTAGTCTGGACGCATCTACTCGGCTCTTTTTTTTTTTTGGGTGGTGGACTGATGTCGCACCGTCATTCTTTGGAATAGTATTTTTCAGGTTTTTTGCATTCCACGCGAGTGGGACGGCTTCTCCTGTCGATGTTTCGAGGCGATAGACTCCAGGTTGCACGATTTGTGTTATTTTGTACGGGCCTTCCCAGTTGGTGCCGAGTTTGGCTGCTTTCCATTCTTTGGTATTCTCGAAAACTTTACGCAACACCAAGTTGCCCAGGCTGAGTGGTCGCGACTTAACGCTCTTGTTATAGTAGCTTTCTATTTGATTTTGGTAGTTCTGGATGCGGAGCAGGGCCTGATCACGCCTTTCTTCAATTTGGTCGAGAGCGTCAAGCAGCATGTCGCTATTGTGACTGTCGAGATGCGGCATCTTCGAACACCGGAGGCTGGTGACGTTTACCTCGGCGGTGCCATAGCTTCGACCTCGTACGCAAGCGAGAAAGGGGTCGTTTTAGTTAATCCTCGCGGCGTTGTATGGTGTGACCATAACACGCCATCCAGTTCATCGGCCCATAGTCCCTTCTTCAGGTCGAGTCGTTTCTTGATACCGTCGATGATGATTTTGTTAGATGACTCGGCCTGACCGTTTCCTTGCGGATGTCGAGGTGTGGATGGGCTGAGGCGGATCTGCCATCTCTCGCAGAATTTCTTGAACTCGCCCGACATGAATTGCAAACCGTTATCCGTGACAATCTCGTAAGGTAACCCGTGGCGACATATAATATTTTTCCATACAAAGTTTTGGACCTCTTTGCCCGTTAAACGCACGAAGGAGTCGGCCTCTATCCACTTGGTGAAATAGTCGGTAAACACGAGGACGAAACGGCGTTGCCGCGAAGCGGGCATAGATCCAATTATATCCATCCCCCATCGCATAAAAGGGTAGGGGGTGGTCGTTGTTCGTAGTAACTCGGTCGGCTGGTGAATGTTCGGGGCGTGTTGCTGGCACATATCACAGTGTCTTGCGTATGATTCACAGTCCGTGTTCATCGTTGGCCAAAAGAACCCAAGATTCCTGATCTTCAGGGCGAGAGCTCGTCCTCCAGAATGGTTTCCCGCGGCACCTTCGTGTGTCTCGGCCATGACGAGCCTAGTTTCCTCGCCCGCGATGCATCGGGTAGGACTTTAGTCGCTGTCCAATGATGGAGGTTGCCGTCAATGATGACATATTTCGTGCTGCGTGCTTTAAGTCTCCTCGCTGCCCACTTCCCGGGTGGTACTTTATTATCGGCTAGATAGTCGATGAATTCCGTTCTCTAGTCGAGTGTCAGTTGGTCATCAACGATCGGTTCCTCGGGCTGCATTTCGGTTACGGGAGCGATTGCAAGGATCTTTTCTTCGGAGAGGTTGATACTCGGGGTCTCGATACGGTGAATCGGGATGGTGCGCTTGACCTGGTCGCGTAGTTTACTACCCAACGCTGCAAGGGCGTCAGCGCAGATGTTTTCTCCCCTAGGGACCTTGATGAGTTCGAAGAATTTGAACTCTTTTGCGAGATTTTGCACCAGTTAGAGATAGGCGTCCATCCGGTCATTACGGGCATCGTATTCGCTGCTGAATTGACTCGTGACCAGCTGGGAATCCGAATAAGCGCTGAGTTGTTTTGCTCGCAAAGCTTTTGCTAATCGGAGTCCTGCTATTAGAGACTCGTACTCCGCCTCGTTGTTTGATGCTGTGAAGTTGAAACTAAAGGACTGTCTGATCAGTTCTCCGGTGGGCGATTGTAGCTGGACGCCCGCGCCCGACCCTTTAACCATGGAAGATCCGTCGACATGGAGGACCCAATTCAGGCTAGGTAGAACGAGATCCTGCTGGAGTTCGGGAGTCAATTCGACCAAGAAGTCAGCAAGCACTTGGGACTTGGCTGCGGTCTTGTTCTTGTATGTTATATCGTGCTCGCTGAGCTCAAAGGCCCATTTCGAGAGACGTCCCGAGTGATTGGTGTTCTGTATCACCGTCCGCAGTGGTTGGTTGATAAGTATCTCGACTAAGTGCGACTGAAAGTATGGACGGAGCTTTCTCGCTGCTGTGATAACAGCGAGAGCCATTTTCTCGAGCGTCGGGTACCGCGTCTCGGGATCCGTCATGCGTTTGCTTGTGTAGAAAATTGGTCGCTGTTCACCACGATCTTCTTTTATCAGGACGCCACTTATGACAGTTGACGATACCGCGATATAGAGAGAGAGTATGTCCCCTTCTTCTGGTTTCGCCAAAACCGGTGGCGTTGTAAGGTACTTCTTCAGTTGGACGAAAGCACCCTCGCACTTATCGTCCCATACGAATTTTTTGTTGCCCTTCAACAGCTCGTAAAAGGGGAGACATTTGTCGGTCGACCGCGAAATAAAGCGATTGAGGGCTGCGATTCGGCCTGTTAGTCGCTGGACTTCCTTACTGCTCTTGGGACTTGGGAGATCGAGGATCGCCGAAATTTGTTTCGGGTTGGCTTTGATCCCTCGTTGGGTAACAATATATCCGAGGAATTCCCCTGACATTACGCTGAATGTGCATTTGGCGGGGTTGAGCTTCATACCGTACTCGTTCAACGTTGTGAAGCAGGTGCGCAGGTGCTCGAGATGGTCTGCTGCTCGGAGCAATTTTACCAGCATGTCATCGATGTATACTTCCATCGAGATACCGAGCTTGTCGGCAAACATTCTATTGACGAGTCTTGGTATGTCGCGCCCGCGTTTTTCAATCCGAATGGCATTACCTTGTAGCAATAGGTTCCCCGATCCGTTATGAAAGCTGTTTTCTTGCGGTCATAGGGATGCATCAGGATCTGGTTGTATCCGGAAAACGCGTCCATGAAGGTCAACAGTTTGTTCTCTGCTGTCGATTTGACTAACCGGTCGATATGGGGGGAGCGAATAACTGTCCTTCGGGCACGCCTTGTTCAGATCAGTGAAGTCGACACATACGCGCTATTTCCCATTCTTTTTCTTCACCATGACCGGATTGGCGAGCCACTCCGGGTACTTTACTTCAGTTATCGATCCGGCTGCGAGTAAACGTTCCACTTTGTCGTTCGCGGCTTTTGATCGCTCAGGGCCGAGCTTCTGTCTTTTTTGACGGATTGGTTTGTAGGTTGGATCTACGTTTAGCTCTTGCGAGATGATGGCGGGATTAATTCCTTTCATATCCGCGGTTGTCCACGCGAAGGTTGATGCGTTTATTCGTAGGAAATCGGCAATGTCCCCCTGCATTTCGGCGGTTAAGTGAGCTCCGACTCGCACCATCTTACTTGGGTCCGCTCGATCGATAGGTACTTCAACAATCTCGTCCTTTTGGGGGTAAACTCGCTCAATTGGCTTGGCGACCGCGTTGATGTGAGCCGTTGCTTGTTGAAGCTTGACTGTGGCAATTAAAATATCTCGCGCGGCCTGTTGGTCTCCGCGCAAGGTTTAGATTTTTTCTTCTGGTCCTGGGAACTTAACGCACTGGTGGTATGTCGATGCTACTGCCTTCATGGAGTGTATCCAGGGTGTTCCTAGGATGACGTTGTAATGGGTTTTGGCGCTTATTACGGAGAATTTTACCGTATGAACAACACCGCAGGCATGGACTGGGAGGCGGATAGTGTTGAGCATTGTCTCGGAAGAGCCGTTAAATCCAGTCAACGATCGAGTTGAGGGTTTCATGTCGCACAGATCAATGCCCATCTTATCCACGGTATCTCGGAAGATAAGGTCGACAGAGCTGCCTGTGTCGATTAAAACCTTGGTAACGTCGCATCTTCCGATTCCTAACTCTACGAGGAGCGGGTCGTTATGTGGCGAGTGAACGCCGAAGGTGTCCTCGGCCGAGAAAACGATCTGTGGATCATCCTCAGACGTTAGGGGCCACTTCTTGGACATGGCTGCATGGCGTCGGTAATCTTTAACTGCGTGAACTGAGTCTCTGCAGTGCGGTAATCCACCCATAATCACGTTGATTTTTGGTTGCCGTTGGGTCCTTCTTGATTCGATACTGATCTGCAAGTCGCTAGGCGTACCTGCGTGTTCCGACTTTGCAGCCTGTTCTGAATCACGAGATTTCTTGGATTGGTCGAGATGATTCTTCAAGTCTGAAGACTTTCGTCGGTTAAGAGTGAGACGTAGGTCGTCGCCTTTGGCGTTGAGTTTTTTCCGAAGGTCGATGCTTGGGGGCTGGGGGCTGTGAGCTTTAGATTTCTCGATCTTCATTTTGTCGAGATAGTCCCGAAGATTGGGTCCTCCGGTAGAGCGAGTAACTGGAATGATATGTCTACGCTTTGTTGAACCTACTCGCTGACAGGCGTTGTTGAGCCGGTGTGTCAGTTTCTCGCGTAGGTCGAAATCCGAGGGTGTTTCTTTGTCTGAGGACGTTTCTCGCTGAGCAAAAATGACCTCGACGCGTCGACGATTATGCGATTGATCTTCCTCTGATGAGGTGTCTGCATGTTTTTCTTCTTTCTCGCGCTTGTTAGTGGAGACGGCCTTGCCCTTGCCTCGCGGTTCTCCCTTAGGTTTAGCCTCCTGAGCTTGCTGCATCTTTTAGCTTTATTCTTGGTCCAGCTCTGGTTGTTCCTTTGAGGTTTGGGTTTTGGTGGCTATACTTTCGCGTCGCCGCTACTGAACGATGCTAGCAGGGCCTCGTGAAGTTGTTTGCACTTCTTCGTCTTGTGGCCGCGAGTTTTATAATACTCGCAGTACTTGCTGAGATTCACGGTGCTGGAGGATTTCGGTGGCGCGTCGGGTTTCGGTTCAGGCTCCCTCTCCCAGGTCTTCCAGCCTTTCTCTCGCACGACTACTGCGGAGGCCGGTATGTCATCTTCGTCTACGACATAGACGAAACCCTTCTTTCGGTCTCCTTTGTCGGAAGATGCATGTTGTCTGGGCTCTTGTCTTGTGTCGGCCGGTTTGCTTGGGCTTGCTTCGAAGCGTTTTGCTTTTGCAAGATGGCTCGCGTGTCCTCTTCCATACAAATGAAGTTATGTGATCGAGCAATTGCGTCCTGAAGAGAGGAAGTCGGGTGGCGATATAAATCGTCTCGAAACTTAGAATGGACCCACAGCGTGTTCATTACGGCGTCGACAACGATGTTGTCTGGGATATTGACCGTCGAGACAACAACCTTGAATTTCTCCATGTAGTCGCGAAGACTCTGGTTCGATGTCTGAGACATCTGCCACAAGTCGGAAGCCGTGGCGCCTTGTGGCTTCTTTTTCTTCGTCGGTGAAGTTCGCTCTTCCCAGCGCGATATTAAACGCCATCATATGGTCTGTCGGGTCAGAACCGCCAGAGTAGGAAAGAAGGCGGAGCTTTTCCGTTGAATGCAGCTTTACTTCGCTTATTTGTCGTGAGAACGGCGTCCGCGAGGTGGCGGCGAGGACTCGGTCTATTTGGGGGGGCCGAGCTGGTTACATGGTGGATCTGAGAGGCCATCTCCTGGAGGGAAAGCTTTTGAGCGGCGATCTCGCGGACCGTCATAGCGTCCGCTACGCCTTGTTCTTGAGGTATCGTCGGAGCCAGTCCGGTTTGCTCATATGTCGTATTGTTGAATGGTAGATCTGGGAGATCTGAGGTTGGTTCTTCGATGCCGGTGGTAGGGTTTGTCCAGAATAAATGTCGACGAGCAGAGGTTGGGTTGCTTGTGGCTCTAGTAGTAGCGCCGAGGGCGGCGACGAGTGCAGCGAGTTGTATGTTCGTCGCCTTTGGACTTCTTCCTGCTGCGCGAGGCGTGCCATGACGGTGTCCATAAACTCGGTCGGGATTAGAGGCGCGAGAGGTGGAGTTGGTTCCGGTTCATCGCCGGAAGGGGAACTCGAATGACTCATGACGGGGTACTTTTTCCGATATGCCCCACGGTGGGCGCCAATTGTTTGATTCGAATTCCGTCTAAGTGATTTGCTAATAGTCGGGACTCGTCAGTGGGTTATTTCGGAGAAAGCGGGTTTATTTTTTATCTCGGTTACTAGAGGGGGATGAATATCCCTTACAAAAGTCGTTATCTCGAAAGAATATTACAACAAGATCTATATAAGTTCACTGATCTAGGTCTTGCAGTTTTTTCTCTGTCCCTCTTCCCTGGACCTTCATGGCCCTTTTTATAGTTGCCTCCACCCCTTTTGTCCTAGGTCGGTAAACCTAATGGGCCATACCTGTGTTGGGCCGAGTTAGAGGAGTCGAGAGCCGCTCTCTCGCGCCGAGCTTCCTTACGCTGTCGGGTAAAAGACGGTCCGAAGCCGAGCCGCTGAGCCACTTTCTGACGACTAGCCACCCGGCTGTATCTCGTTGAATTGGGCCGGGCTCCTCTTTCTAATGGGCCTTGTTGGTGCGCAGCCCATCTCCCACATGGGCCATTTCTCAATACGATCAACCAAATAATAGGCCGACAAAAATTATGTGTCGACTAAACAATGGTATGACATGACTATTTGGAGTTTCCAGATTGGCCTGAATTTTTATACTGACGTAGATAGTTTAAGAGTTGAAGATATTCCCTTTTTAGTATAATAAGATATTTAAATTAAAGGTTTTTCATGCAAATTATATAAATATGTAATCTGTTAAGAATAATAAATAAAAAAATATTCTTCCCTCTTCCATACTTCTCTCTCATTTCATCCAGATCTCTCTCTAGTTCTTCACTGATCTATCAAGTTTAATCTCAGAGATACCAGTTAACCACCAAAATCATGGGGGGTAAGACTTCTATCAAACATAAAATATATTCTTCTTTATTGGAAAACAGTATATTGATACGCTCATGCTTATATACGAACACAATTGAATGTATACATGTACTTATTAGTACTAACATAGTTTAGTGTATGTTTTTATAGGAATACAAAGTATTTCAAGGTACCAAACAGCTACTAT
This sequence comes from Sinapis alba, assembly GCA_012274485.2. NCBI lineage: Eukaryota > Viridiplantae > Streptophyta > Magnoliopsida > Brassicales > Brassicaceae > Sinapis > Sinapis alba. The sequence goes on along the minus strand of MU106082.1, from coordinate 1,224,816 downwards.
ATATCTGGACTTGGGTGAGGTTCGGAATTGATCTGTCACCAAACCCACAAATGACATCTCTGTCACCAAACCCACAAATGACATCTTATATACTGGAGGCTGGAGCTACAAGAGCTTTACTTTGCTAAGCCTAGTTGAGACCAGCTTGCCTCTCCCACGTGAGATCAGCTGAGAACTCAGACAATGCAGATCTTGGATTTCCTTCAGCGATAGCCAAGTAATACAGGGCAGTTTCATCATCGACTTGCATGCTTCTCCTTAGAGATTCAATTAGCCTCCGCTTTCCATGGGCTGATAGTGTGGACAGATGATTCATACCAGATGCAGATTGTTCTCTTTTTGGTCCACCTTCGAGGTAAAGCACGGCTACTTCACGTTTGGCGTACTTGTCTACCTCAACGTAGCAAGTGGTGTTAACGAGAATTTCAGGATTGCTTATTGGAATAAGCAGTCTGTCTCTTGAGTAAATTCCATGGTCGCTCATCATGTTGTTTAGTCGCTTTATCTCCATAACCTACATCGTTCAAGGAAAATCTCAACTTAAGCTCATAAATCTAGCCATGGTACGTACACAAAAGAAAAACCATAGAGCTCTGAAGCTACAAAGTTGTAGAGCTACAGAACCATATGAGATTAAAAAAAAAAAAGAACTACAGGTCAGATATGGAAACTTTAATGTGCTGAGAAAACTTATAAAGAAGGACAAAGTAATGAGATAGTAAAAAGCTTTCCAGCCCGAATAAATCCATATAATATAGCACTTTATGTTACAAACAGAAAGCCTAAATGTGCAAGGTAAAAAGGTTGATGAAAACTTCTTCAAAAACAACATATATGACTATCACAGCAGTCCTAGCTAGGCCCATGTAGCAAATTATAAAATGCAGAGTAGATATTCAATGGAAAATCGCTACATAATATTCAAATGAACTGTTTGTATAAGTTTCTTCTGCATTACAGAAGCAGACATCTTACACACAGATAAGGAAAACATTAAGCTTCCAGCCAGGGTACCATTAAACTAAATCAGTCAAAAGCAATTCATGTAGCTCAAATTTCTAAATAATCTATTATCTTTTTTGTCACAATTTTTTTATAAAAAAAACTACTGATACATTGTAAATTCACAAGAAATTTCCACAGCGTAAGAATACTACAATCTTAGTATCAATTCATGCAATTATCTGGGTGAATCAAACGGGGGAGATTGGATTCAGCAGCAGAGTAGCTTAATTTAAGAGATTCGAAATAATTACCAAGAAGACAAAATTGAGATTTACATTTTATTCTCACTTACGCAATCGAAAGAGGTACCTGAACGGAATACTTAACGGCGAGGCTTGTCACGCTATCACCACGAGAGATCCGATGAGAGATGGCGAATTTCCAGATTCCGTTATCTCTCCAGAACGCACCTGAAACCGGTTTCCCAACGAGTTCCTTGATCCGCCATGGCGCCGTAAAAACAGACGCCACCAGATCATTCTCTGTAGCAACGGAGTTCCAAACTCTGCAAACGCAGCTCGCACGCGCTAGATCGGCGACGGTGAGCCTCTGGAAGATAAGGCGTACTGTGTCACGGCATGTAAGTGCCATGAAGTGAGAATTCAATGGCGAAATGGTGGTGGTTGATTGATCGGAAGATCAAGCGGCAATGAGAGATTAGGTGAGGAAATCGTTTCCGTGGTTTTGATCGCAGCAACATCAATCCATTGAGAGCAAGCGTGGAAGGATATGAATGGAAGATATATATCCACACGTTCCTTTATTACGTAAAAACTTTGTAAAGTCTTGACTATCTACGGTTAATGAACCAACCACACAGTTTCTTCAGTTTTATGGACTCCATTCCTTCTGATGGTGGGGCGTTAATTTTTTTAACACTCAAAAATCATGTTTACTGATTCTATTCTGTAATTACCATAATAAAGAAAAATTCTGTAATTACCATATAACTTTTCTTTATGCTTTAGCCTCACTTGCATGATATGGTAAAACACTTCTTGATAGGCCACTCATTATTCCACAACCTCAGCCCAAACATGCTTAACTTTGGAGTTTTAAATGGATGGTTGACCGAAAAAGTAAATCAACTTTTAGTGACATAGGTAGTCAAATAAATTCTTTTAAAACTTTCTATATATTACAACGTAGGATGTTACAATTCACCTCCTCCCAAAAAACTCAACATTCTCGTTGCGTTCCACGACATGTCTCAAGACGTTTCTCAGATCATAACCAAAATGGTTAACCAGCTCTGATACCATTTGTAACGCCTCGACTGTCACAACTAATGCGCCACCCACACCCGCTCTCTCGGCCCGTTGACCCCAACCTGTTTGATGGACGGTGCATTAATTTTTTTCAAGGCCTGAAAGTTATGTTTAATGACCATGCACTTACCACATGACATTTCTCCGTGATTTGGTCTCACTCGCACAATATCATGAATCACTTCCGGATAGGTCACCTATTCTTCTACTACTCCAGCCTAAACACGCTTAACTCTAGAGTTATAAATGGATGGTTGACCGAAAAGGTAAGTCAACTTTTGATAACATAGATAGTCAAATCAATTCTCTTAAGCCTTTCCATATATCACAAATCGGTATGTTACAATTCAAAAGTCAACTTTTATTGTAAAAACCTGCCCTATGGGACCCATGCTGGCCTTACAGAGCACCGATCTCAATCCTTCACCTGTGAGCCCTCACTGACTCCTTAGATAGGTTGTTGGTGCGCTTGGCGTTCCTCGAACCCAAGACCTCACCCCTTAACAACCTTCACACACAACAAATTATCACCAATTGACATGTTTTAAATGTAACATCCGCATTTATCAAAATAAAATTATAAATAATAATTCTGAAATTTCCATTTATTAATCCGCACAAATCATCTCCAAACACGATAACTCCAAATAAATATAAATAAAACCAAATAAATATCGATAAAACCATAGTGGAAGTCTGAAAAAAAAGAAAACAAAGAAAAACAGTCCAGAAGCACCAATCCAATACGAATCACTAATGCTCGTTAGTCTCACCTGAAAAGGGGAAAGGAGGGGTGAATAACATGGGAGTCACTGTAATACTCTTGGCCCTAGGGGGCAAGTGAACGCAAAGTCAACAACTTGAAAATGACCGAAGATTGAAGTGAGATGATACTAGGAGATCTGATTAGAGTTTTGGTCGAAAAAGTTTGAAAAATGGTCTAGTTGAAATCATAATTTGGTCCAGGAGAAGGAACCAAACTGCAACATGGTTGAGGTTGAGTATTGAGGATTTTGCAAAGTCAGCAAATCAAGTAAGGCTCAATCCTAATCATCTTTATGGATTAATAAAAGACATTTGATTAAGTCAGAAACCATTTGGTTCAAGTAGAAAGAAAAATGGTCAATAAAGGTTTTGGAGATGGTCGAAGGACGAAGATGACCAATGTTAATGCGATCCTAGGACTCTTCTCTGGATGGTTTTGGATAGATCCTTGCACAAACGAGTCAAGGACTCAAGTTTATCAAGACTGTGAATCGAATGGTGACACAAGAGGCTATGACAAGGCTTCTTAATACTCCTAGGCTTAGATCGGATATGACACACCTCTCTAAAGCCCTTGGGCGTTGGATATTACACATCAACAGACTGGATATTACACACCAGACACTCTCTTGACTCGTGAAAGCAAGGGAGAAAAAAACCAAAGGTTTAAGTGAAAGAAAATGACTTGTTACCTTCCTAGAGTTGTCGCCTCATACATATATATAGAGAAAGGCTTGAAACAGGCTCCAAGCATTTCGAAATGAAAGGAACACGCTCCCTCATTAATGTAGAAATAAGACATAACTTAGATAGAGTTTTTGATAATATAAGACGTAAAATACTTAGGATAAAATCATATCATAAGGTTCTTCATGTAGATAGGTCCGGGAGTATCAACTAGGTGATGTGTTAGTAAGACTATGGACTCAACCCATCTTTCATGTAGATAGTGCATCAGCAACTATATTCTCTTTACCTTGTTTGTATTTAATCACATATGGAAAGGTTTCTATGAACTCAACCCATCTTGCATGTCTTTTGCTAAGCTTGTTCTGTCCTTTTAGATACTTGAGGGACTCGTGATCTGTATGTATGACAAATTCTTTGGGCCAAAGATAATGCTGCCAAGTCTGTAAAGCTCTCACCAAAGCATAGAGTTCTTTGTCATAAGTTGCATAGTTCAGAGTTGCTCCTCTAAGCTTTTCACTGAAATATGCTATTGGCCTTTTTTCCTGCATCAATACAGCACCCACTCCAATACCAGAAGCATCACATTCAATCTCAAAGGTTTTATTCAAATCTGGGAGTATAAGAAGAGGGGCATGAGTAAGCTTCTCTTTTAGGCATTGGAAAGCAATTTCTTGTGCTTCTCCCCACTTGAAACCGACTTCTTTCTTTATCACCTCAGTTAAGGGAGCTGCAATAGTGCTAAAGTCTTTAACAAACCGCCTGTAGAAGCCAGCAAGTTCGTGAAAACTCCTCACTTCACTTATGGTTTTAGGAATTGGCCATTCTTGAATTGCTCTTACTTTCTCCTGATCCACCTTTACTCCATCTGCACTCACAACAAAGCCTAGGAAAACCAAGTTATCCGTACAAAAAGTGCATTTCTTAAGGTTAGCAAACAATTGTTCTTTTCTCAACACATCAAGGACAGACCTAAGATGATCTATATGCTCTTCTAGGCTCTTACTGTAAACAAGGATATCATCAAAGTATACTACCACAAACAAACCTATGAAAGTTCTAAGCACATGATTCATCAATCCCATAAAAGTGCTAGGTGCATTGGTTAATCCAAAAGGCATGACTAACCACTCATACAACCCATGCTTAGTCTTAAAGGCTGTTTTCCACTCATCTCCCTCTTTCATTCTTATTTGATGATATCCACTCTTTAAATCTATCTTAGAAAATATACTAGAGCCATGTAATTCATCAAGCATATCATCTAATCTAGGAATAGGGTGGCGATACTTCACTGTTATATTGTTGATTGCTCTACAATCAACACACATGCGCTAACTCCCATCTTTCTTAGGCACAAGAAGCACAGGTACAGCACAAGGGCTCATACTCTCACGGATGTGTCCTTTCTCCATCAGTTCCTCAACCTGTCTTTGTAGCTCCTTGGTTTCTACAGGATTAGTTCTATATGCTGGTCTGTTTGGAAGAGTTGATCCTGGAACAAAGTCAATCTGATGCTCAATCCCACGGATAGGTGGCAAGCCAATGGGGTTATCTTCTGGAAATACATCCTGATATTCCTGTAAGAGAGCTGACATCTCACTCGGATACACCGGTGCCCAATGGGTTAGAGACAAAAGAGATTCTTTAAAAACAAATAAGAGAACTGATTGATGAGAGTAAAGAGATCTTTTGATTTCACCAGTTTTGACATAGAAGTTGTTTTGCTTATCAGCCTTGAGATCAATCTCTTTCTTTTTCTGAAGTTGAAGTTGATCTTCATGCACTTCTTTAGGAGTTAAAGGCACCAAGATAGTTCGCTTGCCATTGAACTCAAAAGAGTGTTTGTTGGTAAAGCCATCGTGTATGACACGTCTATCAAATTGCCAAGGTCTTCCAAGCAATATGTGGCTGGCTTCCATAGGTATAACATCACAAAGAATGTCATCTTCATATCTCCCAATGGACAAAGGTACTGAAACCTGAGTAGATACCCTCATCTCGCCTTCTTCATTAAGCCATTGCAACCGATAAGGCTTAGGATGTTTCTGAGTTTTCAAGCCAAGCTTCTTCACCATTGTTTCACTAGCCACATTGACACAGCTTCCTCCATCAATGATCAGACTGCATACCTTTCCTTCTACCATACAACGTGTATAGAACAAGTTCTCTCTTTGTTCTTGCTCTACGGGTTTGTTTTGCAAGCTGAGAGTTCTTCTTGCAACCAAAAGTCTACCACGAATTGGCTCCTCTTCATACTCTGCTTCTGAAAGCTCTTGATCAGTCTTTGGTCTCTCATCTTCAGACTCAAACTCTCCATTCTCCAAAAGAATCATAACTCTCTTGTTGGTACACTCATTAGCATAATGTCCACGCCCTTGACACTTAAAACATTTCACATCTCTAGCACGCGAGCTTGTAGTCTCCATTTTACTCTTATCTTTGTTGTAGATGCTGATAGGCTTGGACTCTTCCTTTGGTTGGGGCTTGAGCTCCTTCTGATAACTCGGTTTATCATCCTTAGAAGATTGGTACCGGCTAGAGCCATAGTTGCTACGCGTATGACTTCTTCTTTTAACTTGTTGCTCCACCAAGATAGCTTTGTGTAACATCTCCTCTATTTCTAGGTAATGTTGCATCTCCACTCTATCTTGTATCTCACGGTTAAGTCCACCAAGAAATCGTGCCATAGTAGCTTCACTGTCCTCAGATACATTAGCTCTCAACATAAGCAACTCCATCTCTTGAAAGTACTCCTCCACAGTCCGTGAACCTTGTGTAAGCAGCCTAAGCCTTTGATGAAGATCACGATGATAGTGACTTGGTACAAACCTCTTGCGCATCAAAGATTTCATCTCAGCCCATGTATCAATAGGTAACTCCCCATTGCGCCTCTTATTTGTAACCAATTGATCCCACCAGCTTAAGGCATAATCATAGAACTCAGTGGCAGCAACTTGAATCTTCTTAATCTCTGAGTAATGCTGACAGTCGAAGACGAGTTCAATCTTCTTTTCCCATTCAAGATATGCATCTGGATCAGTTTTGCCATGGAAAGGAGGAATCTTAAGTTTAAGTCCAGTTAGCTCATTGCGTCTATGTCTACGGCCTTCATGATCATATTGTGATCTTCTACTGCTATGCCTTGAACCGGAACTATGGCCACTTCTTTCATAAAAGTTATCAGTCTCTTCTGATCCAGCATGCTCACGCTGACCCCGTCTGTTCCTTCTTGTCTCACGTCTTTGACCAGATGTTTGTTCTTGTCCATCATTCGGCCTCCGATCATACTTCTCTTCCAGTAACTTCACCATAGCATCCATAACCTGTTTGGTGATTGCTTCTTGTAACATTTTGTTTCTTCTCATAAAAACCGCATCATCCTCCTCGGATCCCATTGCTTCCTGAGACACAAAAGACTTGAACCAGTAAGTAGTTCAAAGAAATCGAAACACAAGATTCAAATAAGGAAACAAAGGATTCAATCAAAGCGGCAAATCGTGATACTTGGAAAACAAGTGATGATTTAAATTCTTTTGCTTTCGAAATCGAAACAAAACCAATAAGTTTCAACAGATGATGATTCAGGATTCAACAGGTAATGATCAAAGCTAGAAAGAACAAACTGAAACACACAAACACAAGTAACTTTCGGATTACTCGACTTAGTAACGTGATCGACAAGAATACGAAGAGTTTTGTTAAAAACTTGATTGAATCTTTGAAATCTAGCAATTGTGAATCACGAAAGTAATAGATTTATCAATCCTAATACAGAAAACAACAGATCCAATGAGAAACAACACACACGAACTGAAAGATCAATGATATAACACAACAAAGAAACGATCTTATGAACACGCAAAAGAGAAATCGAAACACCCGTTTCAGAGTGCTCTGATACCACTTAATGCGATCCTAGCACTCTTCTCTGGATGGTTTTGGATAGATCCTTGCACAAACGAGTCAAGGACTTAAGTTTATCAAGGCTGTGAATCGAATGGTGACACAAGAGGCTATGACAAGGCTTCTTGATACTCCTAGGCTTAGATCGGATATGACATACCTCTTTAAAGCCCTTGGGCGTTGGATATTACACACCAACAGACTGGATATTACACACCAGACACTCTCTTGACTCGTGAAAGCAAGGGAGAAGAAAACCAAAGGTTTAAGTGAAAGAAAATGACTTGTTACCTTCCTAGGGTTGTCGCCTCATACATATATATAGAGAAAGGCTTGAAACAGGCTCCAAGCATTTCGAAATGAAAGGAACACGCTCCCTCATTAATGTAGAAATAAGACATAACTTAGATAGAGTTTTTGATAATATAAGACATAAAATACTTAGGATAAAATCATATCATGAGGTTCTTCATGTAGATAGGTCCGGGAGTATCAACTAGGTGATGTGTTAGTAAGACTATGGCCTCGTTAAAAACCTATCATTGCAAAACCCAGTGGGACAAAAACAATGATAGGAAAAGAGTACACATAGCTTACTAGCCTAGATGATACTCAGCTTGATGGTAAGATGGCTTGAATGGTAATGAGTGTATCTTGAAGTATCAAGCTTCCTCCAAGACATTCTTCTTGCTTCAAGGACTTCCTGATCAGTCCTCCAATAGCTTCTATGAGTTTCCTTGTTCTGGCTCGAGTCATGGGACCTTTAGAAAAGGTTAAGACATTCTCTTCTTCAGCTGGTTCATCTCTAAGCTCTCCATCTCTATCTTCTTTAGCTGACTGGTCCATGATCATATCAAATGTGATTCCAAGACTTTGGGAGTCAACCTAGGAATATTTTATAAGGTATTTGGAGATATTATATTGAGTTTGGTTAAGGCAAAACCAAGATGGTTCGAAAAATAGTTTTGGTCGAAACAGTCAAAATCGGCTAATCTGGGAAAACAAAAGACAAATAAAGATATGCAAGCCTGGTATTTGGATTCAATGGAGTTTATTGGAAATATTATAGAGTGATTATGAAGGTCAACTCATATGAGAAAAGTCAACCAAAGTCAACGGTTCATATTGTGCCACATGGCAACTTTCGATTTGGCGATAGATCTAGCAACATGGAGGAGTCAATTTATTTTAATACAGGGTAGGATGTAAAATTAATCAAGGGATTCTATGGTGAATAAATTAAGTGCAAAAGGTGCAATGAGTGGTTGGAGAAATCAAAATTCTTTTTGTCATTAAAATGAGAATATTTTATCATGGAGGAAAAATGAGTGAAAGAGGTTTTTTCAGGCTGAGCCACAAGACATCTAAGCTTTCTTTAGGACCCATATTGACTATTGTGTCAGGTTGGAGCAATTATATGAAGGCTGAAGTGAGTGGAGTTGTGTATTTACCAAAATTGGTAAAAATCACCTTTGGTGGCAAGTATGAGAACGTGATGGAAACATGCCAGGCAAAATGGCAGGCATACATAGGCTAAAAACATGTTATAGTCTACATTGATAAATGAGAGGAGGCTTAGGTCGTAGTTTTGCTACATGTTGAACTTAAAAGTGATTTTTGGGCAAGAAAATGAGAATTGTGGTAACATGGGATATAGATCAAATTTTGAAGTGAGATTTGGTTAACTGTACCTGATGGAGAATGTGACTTTTCTTCTAGAAAATCAGAGGAAAGTGGAATGTGAGTCATCAGTTTCGCCCAATGAATGAAAAATGAGCTTTTATGGTGACACATGGATGGTCACTTATCAAGGTGTTTGTATGCATTCAATAACTATAAATAAGACCCTTGGGTTTTCCATTTGAGAGTTTAGAAACCCAGAGCTTTCTCTATCAAGGTATTCTTGTTGTTCTTCCTTGTGAGATAAATTGCCAAAAACTGGAAAAAAATTCTAAGTATGTGAGGTGAGTGTTAGAGGGCTGTGTAATGACTGATACTTAGACTAGGATCCATAGTGTTGTGCTAGAAAGGGTGGTAAGGTTTTGATTTCGCGTCTTGAAAGTGTTTTATACCCTTGAACCTTTAGCCTCTCTAAACCGGGTTTTGGTAAAAACTAAGTTGAAGCGGGTAGGAGAGTCTTATGGCTGTTAGTGTAGCCTATATCCTTTGTATAAAGATCTAGGTGTGTTCTGAAGATGTTGATTGTTTGTATTAACCGTGTGTAACTGCAGGGAAGAGAAGACCGGACGGGTCTTTAAGCAAAAACAGTTCCTGATTTTTGTGTGAACCGCATGGGAGTGTAGTAGACTCCATGCGTGTGTTTGATTGTGTGACTGAGTGTTTGATTGTATGTTTATGTTGATAGCATTCTTGTCTGATTGATTGTGTAGTGAGTTGCATGCTTGTCTAGATAGTAGTGAATGACATGCATATTGTAGAAATTGTGTAGCATGTTTATCTAGACATTGATTGTGTGTAGCATGCATTGAGTAAAGATTGTGTAGCATGCTTATCTAGATAATGTGATTGTGTAGCATGCATTGTGTTGATGAATTGTAGCATGCTTATCTAGACATTGTTGTGAATCGCATGGTGATTTGAGTGTGTACTCTCCCATGGCGTTTAGGGTGCTAGTAATGCATGTGTGATTGCATTGTTGTTGTTATAGCATATTTTGCTAGTAGATGAGGCGTTGAGTCTCTAGCTTCACCATGTAGGTGGCTACGACTGGTGTGTTTTGTGGTTGCATGTCGAGTCTAGCGTGACCATGTAGGTTAGCTAGGAAACTAGTGTATTGTGTTGCTTATTGACGAAGAATAGTACTTGTGTTGAGTTGTCTACTTCACGTGGTGTAGGACATGCAACCCATTGTTTGTGTTCAGATCTTGGTGGTACCTCGCTTGCAGAGCTATTCTCTGATGGTGTGTTTGTGTACCCGGTGGTATCTCGCTTTCCGAGCGATTCTCCATGGTTTGTGATTGTGATGTGTATTCGGTGATATATCGCTCGTTTTGTGACTCTCCGAAAACGGAATGACCTCTCTCATCCACTCGTCACCGTTAAGTAGGTCGTGCCCATGGACGAGCACTACATGACAGTGTAGCACGATGGTACAGCGCTTGCGGAGCGATTCTTTGGAGATGATGTTTTCGGCTTTGTGACTTGTGTGTTTGTAGCCGGGATTGTTCAATTGATGGGGGTGAAAGGCGTCCGAGTGTGATGTATTTGGAATCCCAGGATGTGGTAGCGGGCTCTATTTGTGTGTTGTGTTTTGTTGAGTCTAGGACTGAGTCTAGACGTGGTGTTGAGTTTGACAAGGCATACAACTGTCTTGGTCTAACGCGTCGAGTATAAAGTCTTCGCGTAGTATAGTAGCATGCATTGTAATTGTTGTTGTTTCCACATTGCATAGAGATTATTGCATGTTTGCTTGATTGTGTGGTTGCTTACTTGTTTGAGGTTTTGCATTAGGAGGATTATTGTTGTTAGAAGGGTCCGTTTCCCACTGAGTAACACTAGGTTACTCATCCCCCATTGTTGAATCTTTTTTGCAGGTAATCGTAGATGGGTGGGCGTTAATCGGGGTGCAGAGGACATGGCATGTGTAGATTTGTTGTGTTGTTTGCAAGTGACACAATCTTTTTTGTTCTAGCAGGATAATAAATATCCTAAAGAATCAACTGTCAAATTAACCCTAATCTTAACACACTCAATAATACTTTTGCCAAGAAAGATCATGTGTAGTACTTAGAGATCAAATCCACAGAGAGCAAAGGCACCCAATAGATTTATTATTTCTAAAGACTAAGCTAGGTAAATATATATATTGATAGTAAATACTCAGATTAAGGAAATATTCCTTGTTTAGTAGTAGGATGCAATATGGAAATATGTTATTAATGCAAATATGAAAATATTCTATTAATTAACTAGATATAAATATGAATGTAAATATGCTAGATCTCCGGTTTCAAGCTTAATGAATTATAGTGGATAAAAAACACATATATGTAAATATTCTAGAACTCAAATATTAACTATTCTGACCCTTTTAACTCCAACTCTCGTATGCGAGCAAAACGAACAACCATCAATCGACGGCTAAGGCCTGGTGTCGATCGACGGTGAAATCAGAAGGAAGTATGAGCGAGATTTGATAAGTCCACCAGACTTACTAGACCAGTTCTCGCATGTGCCTAACAGCCTAGTTCAACAGAATCTATTCTCGCAAAGAACCTACTCTCGTAGTTGTCCATGTCCTATCATCGAGATCCTAGTTAGCTACTCTAGAATGCAAGCATTAAGAACAACTCAATTGATGGATATTAACTTAACCTAGCAATCTTATTTTTGGGCTAATCCATGATTGCTATCATTTAACCCAAAATCTAATTAGTAACTACTCAAACATGATCTTTGTCACAGAAATCATAGATGAATAGAATAGATATGAAATATAAAATATATAAAAACCAAAGGAGTTCCAGGAGGAATCTGGAGGAGTCTCTCTTTTCTCTCCTAATACAGAATGAATGGAACTAAAAATACTCTGTAAAACTTATGTTGTTCTCCTCTCTTTGTCTTTGTCTTTCTCAAGACATAAATATAAAGCCCTAAATTTAGGTCAAAACTCGTTCATGGTATTTTTGTCTTTCTGACTTGGGCTTTGATAATCGATCGATGGCAAGTGTGCTACATTGATCACTCTCGAGCTTTGATCATCGGTCGACGCCAAGTGTGTTACATCGATCGATGGCTTCGTCGACTCCCGAGATGACCAGCTTCGGATTCTTCTCTTCAAGATGCTCCAAAAGCTCTAAGTATCTCATATATCTTCAAAACGTTCATGGACCTGTAAATACTCTAAAATATAGCCTAAACACACATAATAGACTCTAAATAGAGCCTATAATATGGCCTAAAGCTGGTAATAAATAGGCTATATCAACTCCCCCAGACTTAACATTTTGCTTGTCCTCAAGCAAACAAATTTCTGAAAGAGGTTTTGAAAAGTGGGGACTCACATAATATCTAAATATAACTATTACCCTACTTTGTTGCAACCACATCCTATCAAGTCAATCATAGAGAAACTTTATATACTCTATCCTAGTATAGCAACAAACTTTCTTTTTCTTTTTCTTTTGGGCAACGTTGTTGGCGAATAATCGGGTCATAGATAATTTACCTACCCCTCGTTTCCAACAATGTGTCATCATTCTTTTGAATTAGAATAGTGGGGTCATTGGTAATGTATCTACCCCTCTGCATCTTGGGAAATCATCTCAATCTTTTAAGCTTTTAAGTAGATGCTGAAGAGAGAGAGAGAAGGGAACCAAATGTGCAATGACTTGTACCTACAGACTTGCAAAAGGAACCCGATCCAGTGTATACCAAGCCCCAAAGCAAGCTGATAATGTCAGGATTAGTGTTGGAAATCAGCTTCGGTTCCTTCAAACTTTCTAAGCAAGTGTGATATAGTGGCAGGATAATCCACTTTAGTATCTCTAGTAATCTCTGCAAATAACCTTTTAAAAATGATGCTAAAGTGTGGTTAGTCAATAATAAATTTTGATCATAATCTCTTTTTGACAAAATAAAACTTTTTCGAAAAACTTATATATATATATAGCAATTAAAATTCAAAACAAATCAAATAGCGTTAGCGAACTTCCCCTAGACTTAAATTATACCGTCGCCAGTGTAATTCGCCTCGGATTTGTTAGCAAAAATTTAAATCATAAGTAAGTAGTTTAAGTTAGAAACTCGATACAAGACTTTGTAATAGAGTGTTGATCGATGTGAGGTATTCATTGTTGATCGATGGTCGCAATCCATTGTCGACTGATGGTGACTCTATGGTGTCGATCGATGTCTGATGTGTAAGTTTCTACTCTTTTTTATATATGTATAAAACTCAAAATAGGAAACAATATTAGTAAACCTCCCCCAGACTTAAACAACACTATCACTAGTGTTATTTAGTTTGAGATTGGTGAAGGAAATAAACCATAAGGACACAATTTAATAAAGGAAAACGGTATACATGCTTGCTGATGGTGACTGTCGATCGACACAGTTAAGTGGCGATCGATCGATACTGGAGTTGCTCTGTCGATCGATCGATACTGGAGTTGCTCTGTCGATCTATGCTGGCCAGCCAATGATCGATGGATGCTTAGGTTTCTCCATCGATCGACAATGATCAAGTGTCGATCGATGCTCTGTGCAGAGTCATGTTCTTTTTTCTTTAAAAACCTGTAATAGTATAATAAAATCCAAAATTAGACTAATATAATCAAGAAAACTAACTAAAACTTACTAAACAATGGGTTGCCTCCCACTCAGCGCTTCGTTATAGTCTTAAGCTCGAGAACTTTCTGACTAGTATGGAGGTGGATCAACACTTGGAAAACAAGTGTCTACGTCTTCTCTGCTCATCTGAAACCATGTACCAATAAAGCTCTCCATTGCTTCATCACTTCTGGTTTTCTCATTCTTTGTAACCTCTCTAGCAACCTCCATTGAATACATTCTTCTTTGTAGGTTCTCAATACTGCGCTGTAGCATTCTAAGTCTTGCAACTGTAGTCTCTGATATATCTTCAAACTATTGAGAAATATCTTCCTTCATTAGGGTCTGAGAAAAAAGGCAATCTCATCAAACCTATCTTTCAATTGTGTTTCTGCTGCTGTCTTTAGTGTCAATCGACAGTCGTAGGGTGTCGTCGATCGATGCTCGTTTGTCTGGCCTAATCGCATGATGTCTTTGTATAGTATCCAAATCTTCCTTCATCTCATCCATGCATGTAGTCAAACTGGTAAGTCATTTGTCTATAGGATAGTAGACATCATCAAGCCTTGTGTAGAATTCATCCAGTGACATCTCTTGAGCTTTGTAGACCTTATGCACAATATCACCAATCTCTACTCTGCTGTATGTTCTTTGATTCTCCACAGACATATTGATCCTTGCTGCATGTTCTGGTAGACATATGTAGCTCTGCTCAAACATAATAGCTTTCTTTAGAACTGCTATGATGTCGTCAACTTGCACATTCACTACTCTTCCATCTGTAGCTCGTGCATTACCATTCTCTATCTTTGTAGCTGTCATACTCATCTTTCTTTTTCTAATGGAAAATTCTTCTGCCTTCAGCATCATAAGCTCTTGGTCCATGCTCGATACAGCCGTTGATCGATGATGGGTGTGTCCTATCGATCAATGCTGGGTGTGTCCTGTCGATCGATGCTGGGTGTATCCTGTCGATCGATGTTGAACTCTCCGGATAGTAGGCAATTGAAGTACAAAGTTTGTGGAACTTCAGAAGGGTATTGTCTATCGTTGCATGCTGCCTGCTGTCGACCGATCTAAGATGTCGAGACGTGTATGGAATATTACGGATCAGCTCAATCTTCTGCTTCTCTATGTCGATCAACGCTGAATGAGGTGCGTCGATCGATGCGTGTCTATCTACTTTCGCCCAGCTAGCGTTGTCTGATACTATGTCATGATATTCAATCAGCTCTCCTTTTCCATCAATCGATGATGTTTGGTGGCCGTTGATCGATTCTTGATTACCAAGTTGTTGCCCGAACAGATTTCCAGCTCCATTGGCCATTGCAGGCATTCTACTACCAACAAAATCTAGTTTGGACTCTGCTTCTTGATCAGTATCGATCGATGGTGAATGATTACCATTGATCGATGTTGTTTTCTCGAATTGATGGGAAATTTGGAAGACACCAGCCTCTTCCATTGCAGTACCACGATACTCAATTAGCTCATCCTTTTTGTAATCTTTGTCATACTCGAGGTGGGCTGAGGTGTAATTGCCATCTGCATGGCAGGTGTTGGTCGTTTCTGGGGTGAGGCCGTCGATCGATAACATAGGGTGGGTGTCGACCGATTATTGAACAGCAAACACGTCATTCGGTGCTCTGGATTGGGTGTCCATCGATGTTCCATCCCCAGGCTCCTCGTTGAACTCATAACTGCAAAAGCATGTGGCCACAAGTTCTGCATCATTAGATAACTTTGTGAGGGCAAGTTTATTCTTATAATTTCATAATTAACATTAGGATCAATCAAGGAAATGCACAACCTGTTAGTTTTCATGTCGCAGATAGCTCCCACGGTAGCCATGAATGCTCTCCCAAGTAGTAGTGAAGAGTTCCAATTGATTTGGATATGCATGACATGAAAGTCTATAGGGACTAGAACATTCTGAATCTGCAATAGGACATCTCTACAAATACCCACTGAATCCACTCTGGAGCAATCCACAAAAACAAACAAATTACTGGAAGGCTCCACCCTCATGTTCAACTTTTCTGCCGTAGCTTTGGGTATGATGCTTATTGATGATCCAGTGTCACAAAGGGCATTGGGAAACTACTGACCTTTAATCAAGCATGGAATCACAAACTTTCCATGATCACTTCTTTTTTTTTTTTCAGAATGATCCTCTGCTCAGGAGTTTTCATATTCATGACTTTCGGTAGATGAAAACGTTTTGTTACGGGAAACCATCAATCGATTCTACAGTCTCTCCATCGATCGATGGTTGAGGGTTTTCCTGGTTTTGCTAACTCCATGGGTGCTGTCAATCGATGCGCCTTGACCTGTGACGATCAATGCCTGTGCGACCTGTTGGACGAACTCGAATTTTCCACACGGGAATCCATCTCTTGCAGCCTTTCTCTCTTGACTTCTACCCAAAAATCATCATCAGTCAATGCATTGACGTGATGATGCTGCTCAGCCTCTATTTTCTCCTTGATTAGGCTCTCAAGTCTCCTAATAGTTTCACTTGTCTGCATCACCTGATTATCTAGCTTCTTCACATGGGTGTTGAGATTTTCAAACTTGATGTTGAGATTGAGGTACATCCCATCTATCTTTCCATTGAAATTCATTGTCATCTTCTGCTTTCCCTCTAAAACTCTGTCAACCGCTGCTTTAATCTTACTTCCTTGAGCTTTTGGAGGAGGGTTCTGGTAGTAGGAAGACTCATAGGCTCTGTTGTTGTTGAAGGGCCTTCGCTGTGAACTCTGATTAAAATTACTCCTTTGACCATTCCCATAGGAGTTCTTGTTGAAACCTTGATTCCATTGTCTCTGGAAACCATTCCCATAAACGTAGTACACATCCTCTTCGATCTCATCATCTCCAGACTTCACTGCTTCCACTTCTGTAAAGGTGACATGTTTTCTGAGAAACTTTTGAACACTATCCAGTTTTGCCTTGACTTCTTCAATCTGCTCCTTGCTCATTGCTGGAGTTGATTTCTTCCTCTCAAAGTCTGTGTTCTTGGTGCTGCTGCTGGATGCCCGATTCTCAATCAACCTTGTAGCCTCTTCAGGACTCATGGTGCTGAAATTTCCTTCACTGGTTGTGTACAAAACCATCTGGTACTATAATCAAATACCTATAAAGAAAGTGCTGAGAAATTGCACTTCGTGGAACCTATGATGTGAACAATCTCTCTGGTATGTTTTGAATCCGATCCAAGAGTTTCTGAAGGATTCAGAAGGGTCTTGTGAAAAGTTGACAATCTTGTTCCTCAGGTCTTTTGCTATTGCGTTATCAAAGAAGTTGCGCAAGAAAGCATTCATGATGTCAGTCCAGGATGTCAGGGATCATGGTGGTAACTGCTTGAGCCAATATGAAGCTTCTCCAGCAAGTGAATATTTGAAGATCTTACAAAAAGATAATCTTCAGGGACTCCATTGGCTTTAATGGCAGTCACTAGATCCTCAAATCGCTCAAGATGATCCATAGGGTACTCATGTCGCAGCCCATTGTAGGGTGTCTGTGCTACAAGTCCAAAGAAGGCGGCTTGATTTCAAAATCGTCTCTGAAAAGCTGGAGGATGAATGGCGGATCTGTTGGCGTAGTACTGGTCTGAACGGTTGTAGTCAGCCAGTGTTCTTTGAGCAGCTTGGGCATTAGCTTCAGGTTGAGCTTCTGCAGCGTCTGCTTCTGCTTTTCCATCAGGGATTATAGTCCCATGATCATCTATCTTCTGACCTGCTGCATTACACAGGTGACCTTCAGGGTCACGCAGCTCTCTGTTCTCATCCCTAATCAGTATCAAAGTCGCAACCATCTGAACTCGTCTGTGTCTGTCGATCTATGCAGGTTGGTTGATGTCGATCGATGCTAAGTGATCAATATCGGTCGCCGGTGGAGTTCAGATGATGGTCGATACGGTCCATGAAGAAGTGTCGGTCGACGCGGTACTAGTGTTGTCGATCGATGCTTGTCCTTTGTTACTCATGGTGCTTCTTTGCATGTACCTGAAAAAAGAAATAAATTATTAGTAACTTAAAAAATCAGTAACAAACCTAGACTAAATCCGAGAAATTAAATCGAATGGCGATCTATGCTCCCCGTTAATGGTGCCAAATTTGACACAGTGTGTTTTGTTCTAGCAGGATAATAAATATCCTAAAAAATCAACAGTCGAATTAACCATAATCTTAACACACTCAATAATACTCTTGCCAAAAGAGATCATGTGTAGTACTTAGGGATCAAATCCACAGAGAGCAAATGCACACAATTATTTCTTATTTCTAAAGACTAACGTAGGTAAATATATATATTGATAGTAAATAATCAGATTAAGGAAATACTCCTTGTCAAGTAGTATGATGCAATATTGAAATATGCTACTAATGCAAATATGGAAATATTCTACTAATTAACTAGATGTAAATATGAATGTAAGTATGCTAGATATAGGATTTCAAGCTTAATGAATTATAATGGATAGGAAGCACATAAATGTAAATATTCTAGAACTCGAATGTTAACTATTCTGACCTTTTTAACTCCAACTCTCGTATGCAAGCAAAAGAACGACCATCGATCGACGGCTAAGTCCTGGTGTCGATCGACGGTGAAATCAGAAGGAAGTATGGGCGAGATTTGATAAGTCCACCAGACTTATTAGACCAGCTCTTGCATGTGCCTAACAGCCTAGTTCAACAGAATCTATTCTGGCAAAGAACCTACTCTCGTAGTTGTCCATGTCCTATCATCGAGATCCTAGTTAGCTACTCTAGAATGCAAGCATTAAGAACAACTCAATTGATGGATATTAACTTAACCTAACAATCATATTTTTACGCTAATCCATAGATGCTATCATTCAACCCTAAATCTAATTAGTAACTACTCAAGCATGGTCTTTGTCACATAAATCATAGATGAATATAATAGATATGATATAAAATATAAAAAACAAATGAGTTTCAGGAGGACTCTGAAGGAGTCTCTCCTTTCTCTCCTAATACAAAATGAATGGAACTAAAAATGGTTTTTAAAACTTATGTTCTTCTCCTCTCTTTATCTTTGTCTTTCTCAAGACATAAATATAAAACCCTAAATTTAGGTCAAAACTCGTCCATGGTATTTTCGTCTTTCTGACTTGGGCTTTGATCATTGATCGATGGCAAGTGTGCTACATCGATCGCTCTTTGAGGTTCGATTATCGGTCAACGCCAAGTGTGTTACATCGATCGATGGCTTCGTCGACTTCCTAGATGTTCAGCTACAAATTCTTCTCTTCAAGATGCTCCAAAAGCTCCAAGTATCTCATATATCTTCAAAACGTTCCTGAATCTATAAATACTCTAAAATATAGCCTAGACACACATAATATACTCTAAATAGAGCCTATAACATGCCTAAATCTGGTAATAAATAGGCTATATCAGCAAGTGATCAGAAGACCGGTATTTTCTGTTTGTTTTCGTTGAAGTTTTATGGGTACCCTTTTGACTTATTTTGTTTTGTGTGGTTTTCCGACATTGTCGAGTTTCCGACATTTGTGAAATAAATAAAATGTATGTTTAATAGTAAAATCCTTGTTTAGCACTAATAATTTAAGTCTTGTCCGGATTTAACACAACTGTCGACCTCGAAACGGGTTGGCAAGCCTTAGGTTATGGTCGAGAGGGACAGTATCGCGGTCGGACCGACTGGGTTTTGGCTTGATCGGCTTTGGTGCTTGTTAAATTTTGGTGCTTTTGGGTTGTTCCGGGTTAGTTTGGCCTATGGACGGTTTGAGAGTGTTATAAATGGTCATATCAAAGCATGGTTGTAAAGCCGTGCTTTTGTTTGTGAGTTTTTCAAAAAAAAAATTATTCGAGTCAAAAGGAGTCGCAAACAACATCATTAGGGAACTAACACGTCCTCTGCTTAAGAATAAGTATGATAAAATGTTTTGGGAATTTAGGACCTTACAATTTTCATGTGTTGCAGTGGATAGTGTTGGTGCTCGACAGGGGTGGAGAGGATTCAGTATGAGGGGTGTGGTTCAAAGACTTAGAGTTGGGATGGCATCATGAACAACTGATTATGATTGATTGAGTGAGTCGAGTTCATCAAGTTATTTGAGTGAGTCGAGATCTGATTCTGACTTTGAGAATGAGAATGTGATTGAGAGTACTGAGAGTTTGCATGTGACTGGTTCATCTGACTTTGAAGAAGCTGAAGTACTTGAGGAAATAGAGGAGGAGTCTGGCATTTTGAAGGTTTGGGTTTACTCCCGGATATGAAGGCAATTCCACAAGTATTATCTTCTACTTTCAGCTATATGTTTGGGAACAACAATGGAGAAGAAGAAGATATGCTCATCAACCCATCAGATGTGGAAATCATTGAGCCACCTCTGCCAGAGATTATTGATATATCATAGGACAGCATGGTGGTGGTAAATATTGTTGTTGTTAGCTCAAGGGAAGGCAGCCCTGGGATACCACTGCCGGCATGGAGTCCCTTATTCGCTTTGACACTGCATTTTGACAATACCAGCTTTAGTGGAGGCAGTGTGAAGAGTCAGATGTCAAACCCGTACTATGAGTCAATGCCAATGGAGAGTGAGCCTGATCAAGTTAACCCAACGTCTGAAGAAACAAGTAGTGAAGTGAAAATGGAAGTTGATCAAGTATCTGGAAATATAGCGAGAGCAATGGAGAATACCCCAGTATGGCCAAGAGGAACATGTGGAACCATGATAATTACTATGATGGGAAGTACAAGGGGATAACCGTCACAGAATGCTATGCCAACTTACCCCTCTAGCAATGTCTCAGTGACTGAAGATTGTGGTTTATGTGGAGCAAGTGAGCATCATGCTCGAGCGTGTATAAGAGTCAGAAGTCAGCCGGATTTAAACAACTTTGCGATCTGAACTTTGTGTGAAGGAAGTCGGCACAACGCCGTGGAATGTCCTAACTCAAATGTCGTCCAGCCAGCATCTACCTCTGTCCTCGCACCAGCTCACTCTGATCGATCAGCCCCAATTGCAACGTGAGGAAGAACCCGTGCTAGTATTAGACGTGGTAGTTTCCCTCGTTGTTGAACTTTTGTAAAGCTAAGGTAAGTAGGTGCTGAACCTCCTCATTATGTGTTTATGAGTTGAGTGCATGTTGTGTGTTGTTGTTGATTGTTTGCAATTGTGTAATTGCTTAGCGTTTTGATATTGTGTTGTTACTAGTGCAACTTTGTGATTGTTGCTGGTGCAACTATGTGTGTGCTATTGTAATAGCATTGTGGTTAAGATTGTGGAATCCTAGTAGCGAGTAATGATCTAGAGAGTAGATATTATCGCTAGGTTGTGGTAGGTTGGTTTTGTATTAGGGTTGTGTTTGGGTAGGGTTGAGTGAGAACCTTAGGAACCCTGTAGCGCTTGTGTTTAAACCCTAGAATTAGGAAGGGAACCTATATTTATAGAAGTGCATGTATTGTGAGTTGGTGTGGTGTCGAAAGGACCCCGACCTTGACAAGGTGCACCAAGAAAATTTGTGAGCTCGTGTGGTGGTTGAAGATTAAGAGACATCATTGGTGTGATGGTCAGAGGTGTGAGGACGCAGAGGCGTCATCAGTGTGAATGTCTGAGTGTGGAGACTCAGAGATGTCGGTGGTGTGACCATGAAGTGTCAGTGGTGTGAGTGGTATGTGTGAAGATTCAGAGACATCACAGGTGTAGTCTTCAGTTTGTGGTGGGAAAGACAAAGTTGTCTATGGTGTTCTGTTCATGTGTGTTGCGAAGAGCCAGAGGCATCAAAAGAAGTACATGATGCAAATGGTTATAAACAGAGAAGTTTGAAGATTCTAAAGAAGTTATGAGTGTAAATGGTAGTATGCTCAGAGATGTGCCCAAAAATGTGTGAAGTGGTTTGAGGAAGAAAGTGCTTGTGAGTTTAAGAGACGATGATAAGAGTGAAAACCAAGACATCTCAAGTCTAGTGAAGAGATGAGGCAAGTGTGAAGCCTAGAGAATGTGGTTGCAAAGAGAGAATGATGTGGTGAAAATGGAGTTTCGGCAAGGAGACAACCAAGAAGGGATAGTGACATACTTGTTGCTAAGATGGAAGTTATTTCCAAGAAGGGGAGACATTGAGTAAAGATCATGAGAAGAAGCA
This sequence comes from Sinapis alba, assembly GCA_012274485.2. Lineage (NCBI taxonomy): Eukaryota > Viridiplantae > Streptophyta > Magnoliopsida > Brassicales > Brassicaceae > Sinapis > Sinapis alba. The sequence continues at coordinate 1,202,747 of MU106082.1, read as the reverse complement.
TGAAGCTTGATTATGTGAAGATTCGAGAAGGGAGATGGATAAATGGTGGTAAATGGTTATGTCCAATGGTGATGTCAGATGACAATTAGTGGTAGCAACAATTGGCGTGTGAAGAGGAAGTCAAGGAGACTTGGTGAAGTGAAACAGAAGGAGTTTGCAAAGATGATTGGTAAAGAATGTTACGAGGAGATTATGAGCAATGAGAGAAAAATCAGTAAGTGGATGTCAATTTCAAAGTGGGAATCATAACAGAGGAACAAGAAATGGTAAAGTTTGTATAGGATGCAAGAATAGCTAAGTTCGAAGAGCATGGAAGAGAAAGAAGCAAATAAGATGTGTTGAAGTCAAGTGGGAGTCCGAAGAAGGATGAGAAGTCAGAGTAGCATAGCGTAAGTGTGGTACAAAGAAAATTCGTAAAAAAAATTCATTTTAAGAAGGGGAGAATATAATACCCCTAGTACTCGGGGGGAAGTCAACGCAAACTCAACGACTTAGACATTAGCAAAGATTGAAGTGAGATGATATAGGAGATCTGATTAATGGTTTGGTCGGAGAAGTTTGAAGAATGGTCGAGTTGAAATCAAAATTTGGTCGAGGAGAAAGAACCAAGCTGATATAACACATTTGATCAAGTTAGAAGCCATTTGGTTCAAGTGGAACGGCAAATGGTCAATACATGTTTTGGAGATGTTAGACGCAAAGTATTGGTAGCGGTCGAAGGACGAAGATGACCAATGTGATTCCAAGAGTTATGGAGTCAAACTAGGAATGTTTCCTAAGGTATTTGGAGACATTATATGGAGTTTGGTTAAGACAAAATTAAGATGGTTTGGAAAAACACAGTTTTGGTTAATAAGGTTAAAATCGGCTAATCGGGTGAAACGAAAGCCAAATGAAGATGCACAAGCATGGGAATTGGATTAAATGGAGTGTCTTGGACATATTATGAAGTGATTATGAAGGTCAACTCATGTGAAGAAAAGTCAACCAAAAACGGTTCAGATTTTGCCACATGGCACCTCCCGATTCAACGGTTGAGATCTACCCACGTGGTGGAGTCAATTTCTTTCAACCCAGGGCAGAATGTGAAATAAATCAAGGGATTTTATGGTGAATAAATGAAGTGTAAAAGGTACAAGGAGTGGTTGGTAACACCAAGATTTTTTTTTGTAATTAAAATGAGAACATTTTATCATGGTGGAGAAATGAGTGAAAGAGGCTTTTCAGGTTGAGCCACATGATATATATGATTTTTTTAGGACCCATATGGACTATTGGGTCAGGCTGGAACAATTTTATGAAGCCTGAAGTGAGTCGGGTTGTGTATTTACCAACATGGGTAAAAATCACCTTTAGTGGCAAGCATGAAAACATGATAAAAAGATGTCAGGAACAGTGGAAGGTATGTATAATCTAAAAACACACATGCTATAGTCTACATTGAAAAAGGAGAGGAGACTTAGGTCGTAGGTTTGCTACATGTTGAGCTTAGAAGTGATTTTTAGGCTAAAATTGGGATATATGGAAACATGGGCTAAATATTGAATTTTAAAGTGAGATTTGGTACACTGCACCTTATGGGAAATGTGACTTTGATTCTAGATGATCAGGAGAAAGTGTAATGCGAGTCATCAGTTTCGTCCAATGCATGAAAAATGAGCTTTTGTGGTGACCCATGGATGGCCACTTGTCAAGGGTTTTGCTTGCATTTCGTGCCTATAAATAGGACCATTGGATTGTCTATTTGAGAGTTTAGAAACCCAGAGATTTCTATCTCAAGGCGTTCTTGTTGTTCTTCCCTGTGAGAAAAATTACCAAAACCCGTTAAATTTTCTAAGTGTGTGAGGTGAGTGTTAGGGGGCTGTGTAATGGCTGTAGGATCTGTGGTGTTGTTCTAGCAAGGGTTGTAAGATTTTGATTTCCCATTTTGAAAGTATTTTAAACCCTTGAGCCTTTAGCCTCCCTAAACAAGTTGTTGGTAAAAACTAGGTTGAAACTGGTAGGAGAGGGTTCTGACTGTGAGCGTGGCCTATCTCCTTTGCATGAAGACCTAGGTGGGTTCCGGAGATGTTGATTGTTTGTATTAACCATGTGTGGTTGCAGGGAAGAGCTTAAACCGGACGTGTCTTTAAGCAAAAACCATTCCTGGTTTGTGTGTCAACCACATGGGAGTGTGGTATCCATGCGTATGTTTGATTGTGTGATTGAGTGTTTGATTGTGTGTTTATGATGATAACATGCTTGTGTCATTGATATGTAGTGAGTTGCATGCTTGTATAGATAGTAGTGAATCACATACATGTTGTAGAAATTGTGTAGCATGTTTATCTAGACATTGATTGTGTGTAGCATGCATTGAGTAGAGATTGTGTAGCATGCTTGTCTATATAATATGATTGTGTTGCATGCATTGTGTTGATAAATTTTAGCATGCTTATCTAGACATTTTGATGAATCGCATGGTGATTTAAGTGTGTACTCTCCCATGGTGTTTAGGGTGTTTGTAATGCATGTGTGATTGCATTGTTGTTGTTATAGCATGTATTGCTAGTAGATGAGTTGTTGAGTCTAGCTTCACCATGTAGGTGTCTACGACTAGTGTGTTTTGTGGTTGCATGTCGAGTTTAGCATGATCATGTAGGTTTGCTAGGACTAGTGTATTGTGATTCCTATCTTCGATGGTGTGTTTGTGTACCCGGTGGTTTCTCGCTTGCGAAGTGATTCTCCGTGGTTTGTGATTGTGATGTGTGTTCAGTGGTATATCGAACGTGTTCTGACTCTCTGAAAGCGGAATGACCTCTCTCATCCGCTCGGCACTGTGATGTGGGTCGCACCCACGGGAGGCACCGTGATGTGGGTCGCACCCACAGAAGAGCGCTACATGACGATGTAGCACGATGGTACAAAGCTTGCGGAGCGATTCTTCGGAGATGATGTTTTCTATCTATGTGACTTGTGTGTTTGTAGCTGGGAGTGTTCAGTTGATGGGGATGGAAGACGTCCGAGTGTGATGTATTGGGAATCCTAGGATGTGGTAGCGGGGCTCCATCTGTGTGTTTTGTTTTGTTGAGTCTAGGATTCAGTCTGGACGTGGTGCTGAGTTTGACAGAGAATAAGGCTGTCTTGGTCTTACGCGTCGAGCAGAGAGTCTCTGCGTAGTGTTGTAGCATTCATTGTAATTGTTGCTGTTTCCACATTGCATTAAGTTTGTTGCATGTTGATTGATTATGTGATTGCTTGTTTCTTTGGGGTTTTGGGTTGAGGGAATTGTTGTTGTTAGAGGTAACCATAGATGGGTGGCGTTAAGCATGGTGCAGAGGATGTGGCCTTTGTAGATTTGCCGTATTGTTTGCAATTGATTAGAAGACCTGTGTTTTTTGTTTGTTTTTTTTGTTAAAGTTTTATGGGTTCCCTTTCGACTTATTTTGTATGATTTTCGGACATCATCGAGTTCCCAACATTTGTGAAATAAATAAAATGTATGTTTGATAATAACATCCTCGTTTAGCTCTAATAATTTAAGTTTTTTCCGGACATAACACAACTCTCGACCTCAAAACGGGTTGGCAAGCCTAAGACTATGGTCGAGAGGGACGGTATCGCAGTCGGACCGGGTGGGTTTCTGCTGGATCGGCTGTGATGCTCGTCAAATTGTGGCGCTTCCTGGTCGTTCTAGGTTTGTTTGGCCTATGAAAAGTGTAATAACCCTCACAAACCAATGAATTTTTGGTAGAGAAAAATTTTGCTTGACCAGTTTGGAGTTGGTTGATCAGAATAAAAATAAAAAACAGACCGGTGAATTAATGTCTCTACGAGACTGTTGAATGGTTGAAAGACCTTCCCTTGATAGATCCGATTGAGTTTTAAATATTATGGTCGAAATATGTTCAAGCTGGACGAGTATATCTGAAAGCAGGACAAGAACCAAAGGACGAGAAATATTTGATCGAGAACTAGTCAGAAATACTTCCAGCTGCCTACGAGTTTTGTGTATGTCTTGTGCTGCCTGCCTGGTTGTTTCCTTCCTGACCTGGTCATGTGACTATCACAAGCTGCTTGGTTAATTAAAAGTCACATGCTGGTCACAAGCTGGTTGCTTAAGCTGCTTGCAGCTTTCTTCATGGGAAGGAAAAGTTCAGCTGCTTGTGTCGCTTGGTGTGCTGAAGCATGTCTCCAGCTGTGTACCCTCAGCTTTGCCTTGTGTGGGAGTGACACGGTGTGTTTATTTGTTCTATCAGGGTATAAATATCCTAAACAATAACCTGTCAAATTAACCATAATCTTAACACACTAAATAATACTCTTGCCAAAAAAGATCCGGTGTAGTACTTAGGGATCGAATCCACAAGAAGCAAAAACACTCAGTAGATTTCTTATTTCTAAAGACTAAGCTAGGTAAATATATATATTGGTAGTGAATAATGAGATTAAGGAAATATTCCTTTTCAAGAAATAGGACACAATATGGAATTATGCTATTAATAGAAATATAGAAACATGCTATTAACTAACTAGATGTAAATACGAATGCAAATATGCTAGATCTAAGGTTTCAAGCTTAATGAATTATAATGGATAGGAAGTACGGAAATGTAAATACTCTAGAACTCAAATGTTAACTATTCTTAGCCTTTTTACTCCAACTCTCATATGCGAGCAAAAGGAAAGACCATCGATCGACGGCTAAGGCCGGGTGTCAATCGACGGTGAAATCAGAAGGAAGTATGGGCGATATTTTATAAGTCCACCAGAATTATTAGACCAACTCTCGCATGTTCCTAACATCCTAGTTCAACATAATCTATTCTGGCACATAACCTACTCTCGTAGTTGTCCATGTCCTATCATCGAGATCCTAGTTAGCTACTCTAGAATGCAAGCATTAAGCACAACTCAATTGATGTATATTAACTTAACCTAACCATCCTATTTTGGGCTAATACATGATTGCTATCATTCAACCCTAAATCTAATTAGTAACTACTCAAACATGATCTTTGTCACATAAATCATAAATGAATAGAATAGATATGAAATATAAAATATATAAAAACCAAAGGAGTTCTAGGAGGACTCTGAGGGAGTCTCTCATTTCTCTTCTAATACAAAATGAATTGAACTAAAAATCTGTGTAAAATTTGTCTTTTGTTTCTCCCTATTTTTTTTCTTCTCTGTTGTCTTCTCAAGACATAAATATAAAGTCCTAAAATTAGGTCAAAACTCGTCAAGGGTATTTTCGCCATTCTGATTGGGCTTTGATCATCGATTGATGGCAAGTGTGCCACATCGATCGAGCTCGAGCTTCAATCATCGGTCGTCACCAAGTCTGTTCCATCGATCAATGGCTTTGTCGACTCCCTAGATGATCATCTACGGGTTCTTCTCCTCTAGATGCTCCAAAAGCTCCAAGTATCTCATATATCTCTAAAGCGTTCCTGGACCTGTAAATACTATAAAATATAGCCTAGACACACATAATAGACTCTAAATAGAGCCTATAATATGGCTTAAAAATGGTAATAAATGGGCTATATCAACTCTCCCAGACTTAACATTTTGCTTGTCCTCAAGCAAACAAGTATGTGAAAGAGGTTTTAAAAGTGGAGACTCACATAATATCTAAGTATAACTATCACCCTACTTTGTTGCAACCACATTCTATCAAGTCAATCACAGAGAAACTTTATATACTCTATACTAGTCTAGTAACCAAATCCATTCTACCAACAACTTAGCAATTACTAGCTTGACTCGCCCCTTTACTGATCTCATTTCTTTGCATAAAATAAAAGTGTATGCTTTACCTTGGGAGTATCGATCAAAAGACACATGGATTCTTACCTCTGCAAATATCTGGATCAACTAGGTACAAAGCCTTCTCTGATTTCTTTCTTCCCTCTTTTTCTCTCTTCTCTGAATATTTTTAGATTTCTTCTTCTTTCTTTTTCTTTTCCTTCTTTTCTCTTTTTTTTTTTTGGGGGGGGGGCAAAGTTTGTAGGCGAATAATGGGGTCATTGATAATTTATCTATCCCTCGCTTCCAACAATGTGTGATTATTCCTCTGAATTAAAATATTGGGGTCATTGGTAATGTACCTACCTCTCTGCATCTCGGGAAATTATGTCAATCTTTTAAGTTTTTAAGTAGATGCTGAAGAGAGAGAGAAGAGAAGGGAACCAAAGTTGCAATGACTTGTACCTACAGACTTGCAGAAGGAATCCGATCCAATGTATATACCAATCCCTAAAGCAAGCTGATAATGTCAGGATTAGTGTTGGAAATCAGCTTCGGTTCCTTCAAACTTTGTAAGCAAGTGTGGTATAGTGGCATGATGATCCACTTTAGTATCTCTAGTAATCTCTGCAAGTAACCTTCTAAAAATGGTGCTAAAGTGTGGTTAGTCAATAATAAATTTATGATCATAATCCTCTTTTGACTCAATAAAACTTTTTGAAAAGTTATATATATATAGGAAATAAAACTCAAAACCAATCAAACAGCGTTAGCGAACCTCCCCCAGACTTAAATTACACTATCCCAGTATAATCCGCCCCGGATTGGTTAGGAAAAATTTAAATCATAAGTAAGTAGGTTAGAGAGAAACTCGATACCAGACTCTGTAATAGAGTGTCGATCGATGTGAGGTATGTTGTGTCGATCGATGGTCGCGATCCATTGCCGACTGATGGTGTCTCTATGGTGTCGATCGATGTGTTACATGTAAGTTTCTACTCTCTATTTTTTGTTTTTTTTATAAGTATAAAACTCAAAATAGAAAACAATATTAGTAAACCTCCCCAGACTTAAACAACACTCTCACCAGTGTTATTCAGTCCGAGATTGGTGAAGGAAATAAATCAAAAGGACATAATTTAATAAAGGAAAACGGTATACCTGCTTGCTGATGGTGACTGTCGATCGACACAGCTAAGTGGCGATCGATCAATGCTTAGGTTGCTCCGTCGATCGACAATGATCAAGTGTCGATCGATGCTCAAACATGATCTTTGTCACATAAATCATAGATGAGTAGATTATATATGAAATATAAAATATGATAAACCAAAAAAGTTCTAGGAGGACTTTGAAGGAGTCTCTCCTTTCTCTCCTAATACAAAATGAATAGAACTAAAAAGCAGTGTAAAATTTTGTCTCTTGTTTCTCCCTTTTTTTTTCTTCTATGTTGTCTTCTCAAGAAAAAATTGTTGGTGATGATATTCATCCCATGATCACTCTGTTGCTGTGAGAAAGATCAGAAGGTGAGATTTTTAAAATAAAACCCTAGACCTAGATCTGTTCAGATCAAGATCGGACCTGGATGTTTCTGCTTTATCAGTCCAGCCGCAAGCTTACCTTGGAGAGGAGAATCATCTGAGTCCATCCACCAGTTTAGATTTCGGGTAAGCTTCATCTCATTGCCTCAGACTTGTCTTAATCAGAGCTGGGTAATGTTTAGCTAAGGTCTTGGTCGGATCAGTTCTTTAAGTGATTGTATGGTTCAGTTTGTTAGTTTCGGTTTGAATTAATTTCTGTAAACCGTTAGCTAACTGATGTGAACTGTCTAGACCTAAACTAAACCGAACTGATCCTGTACTGAATTAATCTTGTCTGAACTGAGATGTCCTGATCTAGTCTGAGTAGAACCGAGCTAAGATGTTGTGAACTGATTAGAACCGGTCTTAACTGGGATGAGCTGAGCTGTTATAAACCAATTTAAGTTGTTATAGCTTGAACCGAACTGATCTTGAGATCAAACCACTCTGTTCCAGGTCAGTGGTCGAGAGAAGCTTGAACGATCAACCATATTCATCAAGTAGAATCATGTTTTGTCAAGGTAAGAACTTGATCATGGAAAGATCATTTTCTTAGTACCATTAGTGAACTAATATAATCTTGTATCCAAACGTCATGTCTTGGTTCAGCTGGTCGGAGAAGTCTGAAGATCAGTCCGGGTAACCTTGTGGATGTTCTGAAGCAGGAGTGAAGTGGAGTGTGAATAGCTTGAGCTCGAGTCTAGTTTTTCTTAGCCAATCTCATGGATTCAGTGGTGAGTCTAGATAGTTGATGAATAAGTTATAAATGTGTATGCTTGATTGCATACTGAATATGGTTGATTGATAAGAAAAGTCTCTTAATCTATAATTGAATGTGAGGTGTTTACTTATATAATCACTTAAGAAATAATATGACTTATTATTTGAGGTTTATCCCGAGCCTTAGTACTTGTTCTCAAGTACTAATATATAAGTATATAATTAAGTATATAAGTATGAATCATGTGAAGTCTTATTGTATACTCACTCTCCCAAACTTCCCGCAATGCTGTGAATTGGTCCTGCGATATGGAACAGGGTCACAAAGACACGATGATGGGGTCGCACCCTGGAGGTCGTGTAACTGCATGCAGCGTTAGATGTTCGATCACGGAATATCTGATGGAGATGATTGTTATATTTATTTTCCCGCTAAGTTCGGTTAGCCTTGGGGGTTTTATGGGTTTAGTATATATATATATATATATATATATATATATATATATATATATTAAGAATGAGTGAATAGAGGGTGTCGTGGAGGTGATGTTTAAGATATGATTCACATCGACGGAATGATTAGCCTTATATATATTTTTATTAGTTATGTAATATATTTCCACTGCATACAAATGGAGTTTATTGCTCGGGATATTATTAATATGTGTTGGGGTGCGGGATTAGACTCACTGAGTAAACTAGTTACTCATGACTCATTTGTGATGCAGGTTACCAGTAGGTGGGAGACCTTACTCTAGGATGGGAAGGCACATCATTAGCCAGAGGAAGTTTTGTTACCCTTGCATTGATCTTTTGATATATCTTATGTATAAAGAATGTTTTCTGATAACCGCAAGGTCGACCTATTAAATTTGTATAAGATGCTTTTGAAACAATAAGTATTTAATTTATAAAGATTGTTTATAAAGTACGGGTTCCATATGATATTAGTCCTTGTCCGGGACAAACTAACTATCGGGTATTGCTTGGTTGGATTGAAGAAACTTAAGTGATATCCGATAGGAGCGTCGATATTCTCAAATTGCTAGTCCAAGGAACTCGGAAGTATTCAGGTACCTCGGGTCGGCTTTCGGGGAGCATCAACCTTGTCATTTCCGGTCATCTATGATCGGGGGTGTCAAAAAGGTGGTATCAGAGCATGGTTATACGATGCTGGAATGGGACTTGTTTCAAACCTTTTTCGAGTCAAAATGAGTCGTAAGGATAACTAGGATATGATGGCTGGTTCCTTCATCTTAGGATAGATAGTCATGGGTAGTTACCTTACCATTAACATTCATAGCAGATATACCGAAACAAGCTCGATGGGGGTGTAGTGTACTAACCGATTTTGATCCCGTCATGCTTCAGTTTGCTATCTCCATGCTCGGGTTTGGCATCGTCATGCTTTTCCTGTCGTTCTGTTGGGTTCTACTATGGATATATTTTAGAGAAATATACAGGACAGAGTCAACACATCAAACACGTATATGGACATATTTGTTATCGATGTCAAAGCGGACGTTGTTTTTGATAATTCAGTTTCGGGAGATTCTTCTGCACATGATCACCCATATGCATATGTTCTTCCAGATTCTCAAGTTTATCCAGCTTATGCTGAGATGTACCAGAACCATAGCCATAAAAACCTGATTGATTCAACATTTGTTTCAAGCTTAGCGTTGGTGGCGGAGATTGTTCGACTGTAGTACAAGATGATGGACGCACCGACACCATTATGTTTGCAACAAGAAATCTTGAATCATATTATGCAAAGAAGTAGATGAGACAACAAGATACCCAAGAAGGACTAAACTATCCGATGTAGACTATAGATTGACGAAGATTTTGAAGGCAATACTGGGAGACGAACGACTGACAAGGCCCATTGTTCCTAGGATTGAAAGAAGGATATGGAAGTATACAACATCAAGAAAGATTCAATGAATTAAATGTCAAGATTCAAGCATCATTTTGGGAATGTTAATCCAAGTTAGCCAGATTTTCTACTCAAGGCACGGGACATACTGATGATTCAACTTATGGAGTTGGTACAATGAGATGTTTCCGCCAGAGGGTGGAACTCGAGTGAATCTGATTCATCCATTATGGTTTGGAGGATGTGGCAACGATCATGGAGATGTGCTATGGGGACTTAGCAAATAATTTTGGAGCAAACAAAGGACTGTAGTGCTTAAGAGGTTTGAGAAGATAATAATGTATGACTTGAATGTTAAGGGAGCTGTTACTGCCTAAGGAAGTTTCTTTGTGTCATTCAGACCGTCTACAGGCTACCCCTCCGATCGAAGGCCAGCCAGGACAGTACAGTCATGATTCTGCAAGTGTAAGGAGTCTTGGATCGTTTACGTCATTCGAACTTTGGTCGTTCCTCTGAAGAATAAGGAAGTTATTCTACCCTTGCCCATGAAGTTACCCGGTTCCATTTACCTATACCTAGGGTACCCCTTGTTGAAATTTTCCGCTTCTCCTTACCGTTAGTCCCTAACCAAGTGTTTGGCTATTTGGGTACAGCTTACGCTTTAGATTTGCCTGGACTGTCAAAACCCCTGAAAGGTCCAATCACAGGTTTGCTTTTTTATCCCATTGTGTGTTGTGTGCATTTTTAACAAATTTTTATGAATGATTTTATAAATAAGTAAATGTGTGATCAAAGTGTTGTAAGAGACCTTGTTTATGGATGAAATTTTTCGCCCATATTGTATTTGTTTAGGGAACAACACATAGTTGTAGTTCCCGAGTAGTGTAATAGTTTTAGGGAGGATTCACGTTAGTTAATTCAAGTATATTGTTCTTATTCGTGGAAGTATTGGCTGACATTTTGAGTTATGGTATGCTTTCCATGTTCCTTAGTACTTCCATTAGAGCGGTTTGTTTCTGTCTAGAGTGAGATTGTCTATCTAGTTACCGAGCTCAGTTAGGAAGTTGTTGAGCAAAGAAGTCCTTGAAAGAAGACCAGATATCAGTTTGGAGAGTTGAAAACTTTTTGGGAAAAGGAAATGGTGTAATCCATTATCCTGATCATTGGAAAATAGAAGATAACAAGGAGCAGAGTATTGAGGACCGTTAGATAACTAGGGAGCATGGATATGTGTTTAAGGAATTGGAAGGATTGTCGACATCTAGAAGTGACCCATTCAATATTCTTCTTGAACCTAGATTCGCTTCAATAGCCTAGGCATCTTGCCAAGTGGTTCTAGCAGAGTTCAAGTAGTAGTTTGAAAAATTATTTGGAGAAAGTTTTCATTCGATTTAGTTCTTTTCCGTGGAGTGTACCCATGTCAATGGTAAAGAAGAAGAACCAGAGTTTGTGGTTATGTTTAACTAAAGTTGAATCAAGGTTGTGACCATTAGGGTCAATAATCAACTTTCTAGGATTGATGAGTTGATAAGATCGGTTGCAAGATACAATTGGTTTCAAAAACAATTGATGGACGCTTCATGTTGTAGTAAACGCTTCAGTAGGGAAATGTGAAGTTGGATCCCTTAGTCAGCAATTTGGAACAAAGAGCTGCTGCGGATTTGGAAATGGTCGCTACTATTGCAGAATGGTCGTGTCCAATCTCTGTTATCGAGATTCAAAGTTCTTTGGATTGTCCAGTTACCATCATAAGTTTTTTCAATAGTTAGAGACCATATCAACCGCTGAGCTGATTGACTAATAATGGTGTTACCTTTGAGTGGAGTAAAAGTATTGATAAAGTATGCAATTAGTTAAATCTCTACGTCTATGTACATCTTAGCTTTGCATAAGCCTAACCAGTCATATATTTATGCATCGGTGCATTATGTGTTGGTTTAGGTAAATGCTAATGCAAGACAATAGGGTAATCGCTTATGCATCAAGGGAACTAGAGAAGAATAAGGTAAATTATCAGATGCATGAGATGGAGTTGGCGGCAGTTTTGTTGTACATCAAATTTGGTGACCATTTCAATATGGAGAAGGAATCCAAGTGTCCACTGATCAAAGAAGCCTTAGGAAAAGCAAATGATGTTGCTTATGCTTTGAAGAGGGAAAATTCAGTTTGATATTGAGAAGGATCTCAAGAATCATGAAGCAGAAATTGTAGGGATTTATTAGGCTGCCTTATAAGAATGGAATGGAGAGTTTTCAAGATTGCAAGTAGAAAATCAAGATGGCTTATCCATTCATTTCTGAGAAACTCAGTTGGAGGATGAAAAATTAAAGAGAACTTAGAAGGAACACAGTGAAGATAATTTCAGTGGATGATATGAGGAGTGTTCTGTACACTAGGTTAGCCAGAAAAGACGTGGGAGAAAGAACTCAAGTTCTACCAGAAGATTAAAATGGATGATTAGAAAAGAAATGTTAAGTGAATGCTGAAGAATATTGATGAGTGTAAAAATAGGTTTGGCCGTAAGGCATATGGAAATGCCAAGGATGTATCAATACAGAGAGTATGAATTTGTCGTACAAGAGTACTCAGTTGGTGAATTAAACTTGGTATATACGAACCTGTTGAATCCTCAGTTGCTAGACAGAAGAAGAAATCAGAAATCAATAGAACCAGACTTGGATATAGTAAACATCAGAGAGATTGAGTTGTACAGAAGATTATGAAGAGGGTCTCAAGTAGATCAAAAGTGTATAGAATATTGTAAGGGAAATCATTCTTGGAATGGGTAAGTGTGTGTATTTGAGTGTAGCACCCTTGGTCTGAAACATGTTAGTGTGATTGGTCGTGCATGTTCTTGTTTGATTGTTGCACGGTTAATAAAGTTGACATTGACCAGGACGAAGATGTTACCTTCACGTATGGCACATCACCTAACATTCCACATTTCATGTGGTTGGTATGGGAGAAAGACATATAGAAAAGTTTCATAAGTGATGGTATTCAGAGACTCAAAGCTGTCAAAAGAAGTATGCATACCACAATATATGAGAGTTATGTTCTGTAAAGAATTGGTCATCCTGAAAGTGTTTGTTCAAAAAAGAAATGATCGGTTTAGAAAAGTTGGGAAATCAGCAATTTCTTATATTGATTTGTATCGAATACTGAGTGGTTATCAGATTTGGAAAGGTTATCCATTGACCAGAAAATCTTTCAGTTATGCATTTGAAAGTTTGTGAGTCGATGTTGCGTAATCCTATATCAGACCCAGTATGATAGAACTACTGAGAACAGAAAACTTTCAACCTTGACTCGCTTAGCCTAAAGGTCCTTTGCGGATAGGTGAGAAGCATATAAGAAGATTTGAGATCATAAAACTTTGTAAGATCAAGTATTTTGGGAACCAACCATCAGTTGTTTAGACATAAGAATCTGAGGATAAGTTTAGAGTTGATTATTATGAAGTCTTTACAGAGCTTCCAGTGTTCAGTAAAGTGTGTACAACTATGTTATAAGAATTTGGGGATGAATTATTTTGAGGGCGGAAGAATGTAATAACCCTCACGAACCACTGAATTTTTGGTCAAGAAAAATTCCGCTCGACCAGTTTGGAGTTGGTCGATCATAATTAAAATAAAAACCGACCCGGTGAATTAATGTCTCGACGAGACTGTCGAGTGGTCGAATGACCTTCCCTTGATAGATGTGGTCGAGTTTTTATTATTATGGTCGAGTTATGTTCAAGCTAGATGAGTATATCTGAAGGCAGGACGAGAACCAAAGGACGAGAAATATTTGATCGAGAACTGGTCGGGAATACTTTCAGCTTCTTGCGAGTTTTGTGTATGTCTTGTGCTGCCTGGCTGGTTGCTTCCTTCTTGACCTGGTTATGTAAATATCACAAGCTGCTTGGTTAATTAAAAGTCACATGCTGGTCACAAGCTGTTTGCTTAAGCTGCTTGCAGATTTCTTCATGGGAAAGAAAAGTTCAGCTGCTTGTGCTGCTTGTGTTCTGAAGCATGTCTCCAACTGTCAACCCTCAGATTTTCCTTGTGTAGGAGCCAACCCTTATCTGAAGCAACCCCTTATGTTATAAAACACCATCTTCTCTCTTCTGGTCGTCCATAACCTGCAAGAAAAAAGAGAGAATTTATGAGAGATTGAGAAAAAAATCAGAGAAAGAGAGAGAAAAATCAGAGAAAGAGAGAGAAAAATCAGAAGAAAAATCAAGAGAAAATTGATGGTGATTTGATATTCATCCCATGATCACTCTGTTTCTGTGAGAAAGATCAGAAGGTGAGATTTTTTAAATAAAACCCTAGACCTAAATCTGTTCAGATCATGATCAGACCTGGATGTTTCTGCTTTATCAGTCTAGCCGCAAGCTTACCTTGGAGAGGAGAATCATCTGAGTTCATCCACCGGTTTAGATTTTGGGTAAGATTCATCTCCTTGCCTCAGTCTTGTCTTTATCAGAGCTGGGTAATGCTTAGCTAAGGTCTTGGTTGGATCAGTTCTTTAAGTGATTGTATGGTTCAGTTAGTTTCGGTTTGAATTAATTTTCTGTAAACCGCTAGCTAACTGATGTGACCTGTCTAGACCTAAACTAAACCAAACTGATCATGTACTGAATTAAACTTGTCTGAACCGAGCTGTCATGATCTTGTTTGAGTAGAACCGAGCTAAGCTGTTGTGAACTGATTAGAACCGGACTTAATTGTGATGAGATGAGCTGTTATAAACCGATTTAAGTGTTTATAGCTTGAACCGAACTGATCTTGAGATCAAACCACTTTGTTTCAGGTCAGTGGCCGAGAGAAGCTTGAACGATCAACCAGATTCATCAAGTAGACTAAACTATGGTTTTCCGGGTTTAGTATATATATATTATAAGAATGAGTGAATGGCGGGTGTCGTGGAAGTGATGTTTAAGATATGATTCACATCGACGGAATGATAAGCCTTATATTTTTTTTTTTAGTTATGGAATATATTTCCACTGCATACAAATGGAGTTTATTGCTCGCGATATTATTAATATGTGTTGGGGTGCGGGATTAGACTCACTGAGTAAACTAGTTACTCATGACTCATTTTTGATGCAGGTTACTAGTAGGCGGAAGACCTTACTCTAAGACAGGAAGGAACATTATTAGACAGCGGAAGTTTTGTTATCCTTGCATTGGTCTTTTGATATATCTTATGTATAAAGAATGTTTTCTGATAACCGCAAGGTCGACCTATAAAATTTGTATAAGATGCTTTTGAAACAATAAGTATATAATGTATAAAGAATGTTTCTAAAGTACGGGTTCCATATGATATTAGTCCTTGTCCGAGACGAACTCACTATCGGGTATTGCTTGGTTGGGTTGAAAAGCCTTAAGTGATATCCGATAGGAGTGTCTTTATTCTCATATTGCTAGTCCAACAAACTCGGAAGTATTCGGGTACCTCGTATCGGTTTTCGGGGAGAATCGACCGTGTCATTTCCGGTCATCTACGATCGGGGGTATCACATACGGTTTGGGGGTGTTACAGTCACTCAGTGAGGTATTCGGTGCTATACACGCAAACCAATGACTTAGTAAATAGAACTCCCACTAGGGAAGTTTAACTCTAACATGAACAAAAAAGATACCTAAAGCATCACACAAAACAAACAATGTGATGATGGTACATAGCTAAACCAGACACCCTGCATTCTCCTCATACGGCTATACAATATCATAATATGCGTCGCTAGTCAAGACATCTCTGGACGCCTACCCATAACCACTATGTGTTGATATGCAAACGCCTCTGCACCCCGCAATCACAAAAATATGCGTCGCTAGCTCAAACATCTTTGAGCCCCCGCCCTCCACTATGCGTCGATAGCTTAGATCTCTCCGAACCCCCACCCTCATATACGTCGCTAGCTTAGATTTCTCTGGGTCCCTGTACCCCTGTACTCTATACGTCGCTAGCTCAGATTTCTCTGCGCCCGCGCCCCCATACTCACATGCATCGTTAGCCCCAATCTCTCTGGTCCCCGCACTCACCACATAGTCCATGCTATATAACTATATATGTATATATATTATCACTTAACATCAACAATCCAAACAACAGCTGAATCCTCTAGACCCCTAATTCCAGTTAACACTGAATATTCTAACTACCACGCAAGATTCAATTCACACAGACATAACATAATTCGAAACTAAACTAACATAGGACGAATTTTACACTAGTATGGGATTTAACGAAATAGCCCTCACCTTAGCTACTAGCTGGAATGATCAACGGAAGATGTTCAACTGGAGGTCAACTGGAACACGATTATTAACGACTGAGGCTCAAACTCTTAGGAAATAAAGTTTCCAAAAATAGAACATTTCCTAAAATAGCAACTTTCCTAAAATAGAAACTTTCCTAAAATGGCAAATTTTCTAAAATAGAAACTTCCCTAATATAAATTATTTCATAAATTAGAAATTTCCACTAAAAGATTCATATAACTAGAAATAGGGAGGCGGCCAACTTACCAGAAAAAACTGCTGAAGCTCTCTCGGCAATCCCACCAGAAGCTCTCCCGGATATCCCACTGAAAAATTCATTGGTGACTGGTCGTCGGACGATTAAACACCAACTCGTCACGCCCAAGGAAATATTTTGACTTGATGAGAATAAAGGGAAGGGGTGCAACTCTTTATATAGGGAAGGGAAGGGAGGTAAATTTTATATACTTTCGATGTGGGACAAAGAAACAAAAAGAGTTATGGGTGTAATTACTAAAGCAAATGGGCCTCCACCCCCTAGGATCATGATCATTCCAAAACTATTACTTTTTCCGACCACTCGAAGAAAAATATATTTGTTATCATTAAATTCATTTATCACCCTTGTTGCATCCTAAAACCTATAATCGATTCTGGAGACAAATTAAAAATGGTTGGAGCCGAGTTTCACCCTTCTCCAGACTCGTTAGATATTTCAACCCGAATACAATAAAGCTTAAATTTAATTACCATTAAGGTTTAAGAAGGAAACATATGCCTACGAAGGTCAAGACCCACCCGGGCACAAACAGTTAAACAAACCGAGTTTAAGAAGTCAATACGAAATGCCAAAAAGGTAAGAGCATTAAAGACCATTATCAAAGCTCCTGAACCGCGACAAAAATTACGCCACCATTACATATGAATTCTTTCTATTTCGAGCAAAAAAGGAGATATGAATTCTTGATAACTAAATTATACTCTCATTATATACAATCTCCACTGTTATCAAGCACTCTTCATATTCGTCTCTAATTCATCAATAAAACATTCATTTTTCATAGTTGATCATATCATAGTCTTTCTATTTCGAGCTTACTTGTCGATCAAGTTTCTTTCGTTAACTCTATTTCTGAGTGAGTTTAAGGATTCATCATTTGGCGCTAGAAAGAGGGGGAGATTCATTTAAAACATCTCTCTAGAAATTCAACGTGAAACACATACACAATGGTTGCAATCGGAGAAGACAACTCTAACAACAACCCCTTGAACGAATCAAACTAACAAAATCTGAACGGCATCTAAACCGACTTGTAGCTGAACGACAGGAAAACCGATTATTCCACCAGCTGGAGGCCCGCAACTGGGTCCTCAAAATTTCCCTGGTAATTTACCACCACTACTGGTTGATCAGCCCATCGATCCACACTCCTCCAAACCAGCAAACTAACGGATTTTAATTTTGTTTCAAAATTATAAATTTTTCTCCAAAGTTTTTCTTATTTACAAAAAACCCCAGAACATATTAAGCTATTGTTAACGGTAACCCCTTTCTTTTAAAGTTTTGTTTTAGGTCTGGAGAGAAGAGAAGAACTCCTTCATAATTTTTTTGGAACTTCTTTGGATATATCAATTATTTTATTGAGACTATGATTTGTGTTATTGCTTTCATGTCTGAGTAGCCACCCTATTAGATTTAGAGATTTCATGTGTAATATCAGATTGCTAATCATAGGATTGCTAGAGTTATTTATCACTACATCAGGATTGTTTATCATACTAGTTCTTAGAGTAATTGGATAGTTGGAAAATGCAAGAGCATTGCCGATTACCTAGACCTAATCCTATTGAACTAAGTTTCCATTCACAACATGAGTTTGTCTAAGAATTTAGTTGAACATATTCAAATCTGTTTTATTTCCTGTTTGATTCACTAAATACGCAACGAGTATTTGATAAATTACTGTTTTCATTAGATTTCGGGCATTGAACCTAATTAAACCATTGGCATCTGTTTACTGTAGTTATGAATCTCTTTTCTGATAAATCCCTAGATCTAACACTTTCTTCTTATAACTTACAAATTATTTTATCTATTGTTTTATTGACTCTTTTCTACTATTCTACGTAGCTTAATCTGATACTAAAGTCTATTGTGTGAAATATTGAATCTATGTGAATACGATCTTTAAGTACTACACCGATCCTCTTATTTGAGAGAGGTGCTTGAAGGTTAATTTGAGCATATTAAATTTGGTACCGTTGCTGGAGACTCTGATCACCATTAGACTAAGTGTAGGATTTAGACTAGGTTTTTATTATTAGTTTAGTTATTTTATTTTTCTTTTCTTGGGTTTCAGGTGCATACATCTTAGTACCAGGAACAACAATGAAAATAGGATTTTTGGGTCCTTCAAAGCAGGAGCCTACTGTTTTACATGTGATCCATAAGTTTAATAGGTTAGAGTCGATCAACACCCTCCATGCAGCTATCGACACCGTAGAAAATCTTGTGCTGAACGACACTCATCCAATATCGATCGACAATGCTCGTGGAAAGACAAAGATGGCTTCTCAGTGTAAGTTGATTTACGATAAACACTGATACCTGCATGATCCAGATGGTCACTTGTGTAATACATCAAGTCATAAGTTAATTGCATAGGAGGCTGTCATCCCTGATTCAATTGTTGTTGCTGAGAAAACAAGGGTCGCCATACAGAATAATTTTGGATACTAAAGCATGCCTGATGAGTTCTACGCTAACAGGTCTTCAACTCGTTGAGACGTATTCCCGATGAATGACAAGGAGCCACACTATAATACCCCTTGTATAGGGTATCAAGTCAACGAAAGTCAATGGACGCGGATCAAGTCAACCAAGTGTGGAGAAGCTATAAGAAGACAAATAGAGGTCCGATCGAAGTATTTTGAAGAATGGTCGAGTAGAAACAAGAGTTGGTCAAGGAGACATAACTGAAGCCTCAAAACAGACAAGGCCGAGCATGGTAAAATTTTGAAGTATGCAAATCAAGTGGGACTTGATCCCAATCATCCTTAAGGGATAAAATAAGACTTTTGTTTGAGTCAGAATGGATTTGGAGGGAGCCAAAGTGAAGATGGTCAGTAGAGGTTCTAGTGATGTTCTAAGCTAAGGTGTGGCATCGGGTGATGACCGAAGAAGACTATTTTGATTCCAGGAGCATGGGGATCAATCTAGGATCAACCTAGGAATCTTATTAAGGTATTTGAAGATATTCAACAGATTTTGGTCAAGGCAAACCAGGATGGTACCAAGATGGTCTGGAGGAAGGCAATTTTGACTGATATGGTCAAAATGGGCTAGCCAAGAGCTAAGGAAGCCAAATCAAGATGTACAAACATGGTCAAGGAGTTCAAAGGGATATTTTTCCAATTCCTCAATTTTTGGAGATAATCAACTCAGAAGTCAAAGTCAACTAAAGTCAAAGGAGAGAGAATGGACCCCATTGGTCCACATAAGCTATCCGGTCAACCAATTGGAGCATGCCACCTGGTGGGAAACAAATTCCTTCAATCCTGGACATGGTGTGGAATAAATCAAGAGATTTTATGGTGAAGAAATGAAGGGCAAAAGACATCTAATGATCAAGGAGACGTGAAGATATCATTTATTCCCAAAATGGACTACAAATGGTAATGGAGCTAAGGGCTGAAGGAAGTCTTTACCACATGAAAAACACGACATCTAAGATTCATTTAGGATCCAAGGGAAGTGTTGGATTGGGCTGGAGCACAAGGACAACATGTTAGAAGATAGAAGACCCAAAGGTGTCAAAATGAGCCTTTTTGGTGGTTTAGTTAATGAAGAGGAAGTGTAATGGAAACATGTCAGACACGAAACCAAACATGAATTGGTTCTTCTAATGCACCAGGAGACCTACTGGAGCTAGGGAGACAAGGCTGGGAAGTAGATTTGCTATGTGTTGTGTGTTAAGGCCATTTGGAGGCTAAAACTTGGAGTAGTGGCAAAGCAACTTGGAGAGCAAGTTTTGAGCTGAGATTTCGTGCACTGAATGAGGTCTGGAAGGTGGTATTTTTTCTAGAAGATGGGACGTAAAGGAGTTGATTCTTGTAAGTGAGTGAGGTGAGTGTAGGAGGCTCTTTCCGTGTGGTTAGACTAGCTTTAGGAGACCTTGTAGTGTGCTACGATAGGTGGTAAGGTTTTAGATTTAGAGTTTTAGGTTCCTTACCCTCTTAGCCGTTTTAGCCTCTTTTGATCGGTTTTGGTGTAACCCTTAGGTCGTGTGCTTTTGGGAGTTGTTTGCGGTTTGTGAAGACCTAGGTGGGTTCTGTGTGTGTGCATGTGTTGTGTGTTGCTAACCGTGATTGTATGTAGGTTGGAGAGATTGAATCGTGTGGTTCTTAAGTCGGAACCGCTTATGCGGTTTGTGTGTGTGTGTGTGTGTGGAGTTGGTAGACCCCATGCTTGAGTGTTTTGTTATGTTATGAGCATTTTAAGTTATGTTGCTAGATTGTTTGCTTTGCATTGTGTTGTTAAGTAGTTAGATTACATGCATGCATTGTTAGTTCTGAAGTTGCATATGTTTTAGTATTGTGTAACATGGAGATTTAAGTGAAACTCTCTCATGCTGGTTCATATGCATTTTATGTAGTGTAGTTGGGGTTGCATAGAGATTTGAGTGGAACTCTCTCTATTTTCGAGTAGAGTCTAGGGTGTCACTCGCTTGTGTCGTTAGGTATGTCCTAGTCTAGACCGCGTATTGCTTGGAGGTTAGAGGTTGAGCTCCCTCATGCTTATTGTTGTGTTCTGTTGTGTACATGGGACTAGACTAGTAGTGTGCGAGTGATTTTGTGTTGTGGACCCTTGTCTAGACTAAGTGTTGCATGTTGGTTAGAGGCGGAGCTCCCTCATGCTGGTTGTTGTTGTGTTTGTGTCTTAGTCTAGACTAGTGGTTGTGTGTGTGGCTATCTCGGGGTTAGATTGGGGGAAGCCCAATTCTCTGGTGATGTGCGTGGACCCTGGGGTTAGATTGGGGGAAGCCCAATTCTACAGTGGCTTGTCACGTGAAGTGTGTTGGCCCATGGACGAGCGCTGCATGGCGATGCGGCCCGGGTTAGATTGGGGGAAGCCCAATTCCCGGAGTGATGTTTTCCGTTCATGTGACTTTTGTGTTTGTGGTCGGGAGTGTTCAGGATGGAGAGTTAGGGATCCGTGGTAGGGATCCCGGGACGTGTAGCATGAGACTCCATGCTTCGAGTGTTTTTTTTTGTTTGAGTCTAAGATCGAGTCTAGGATTGAGTCTAGGATTGAGTCTAGGATTGAGTCTAGATAGTAGCGGGTTGTCTTTGGTTTGTGGGAGAGACTTGGGGAATAGAGTCTTTGATTGTTGCATTGCATTGTATTAGTTATTGTTGCACGTCTATTTTTCCCGTATTGATTGTTTGTATGATTGATTGCTTGTTGTTTATTTTGAGCATGGGCTGAAGGGCGGTAGTTGTTGTTGTTGTTTATTGTTGGGAACTCACTGAGTAATTCTATGATTACTCATCCCCTCTTCTACTATGCAGGTAACCTTAAGGGTTCAGGCGTTTGCGAGGACAAGATGTTTATATTTTCTCTTGCTTTGTTTGTCATGGGTACCTGTTTGACTCGTTGTTTTCTTTTTAATGTTGTACTCTAAGGACTTTAGTCAATTTCTCGACTTGTAAAATAAATAAAAATTATGTTGTTTTATTAAAATCTCTGTAGAATGCGTTTAGTCTGAACTTAACACAACTCTTGACCAAGGTACGGGTTGGCCAACCTTAGGCTGACGTCGAGAGGGGCGGGTTTTGTGGTCAGACTGGTTGAGGCTTTGAATTCGTTGAAGCTTTGGCTTGACTGGCTGCGGTGTTCGCCAACCTTGTGACACTTCCGGGACGTTCCAGGTTAGTCCGGCCTAGGACGGTCTGGGGTGTTACAAATGGTGGTATCAGAGCATGGTTGTGAAGCCGTGCTTTTGTTTGCAGGTTTTCAAATGTTCTATCGAGTCAAAAGGAGCCGCAAACAAGATCAATAGGGAACTGGCACGTCCTCGGCTTAGGATTAGGTATGTTAGTGTAGTCCTTGGGAAATTAGGATCGTACCCTTATTTTGCGTTGCAGTTTCTGGTGTTGCCGGTCGACATGGTGGAGGTAGGCCGAGGATGAGGAATGTGGTACGGTTACGAAGAGTTGGGCAAGTCTCTGGAGTAGCCGGTTATGATGGGTCAAGTGAAACGAGCTCATCCAGCGAATCAGAGTCTTATTCCAACTTCGAAGAAGAGAATGTGGTTGAGAGCACCAAGAGTTCGCATGAAACCGGGTCATCCGAGTTTGAGGAAGCTGAGGTACTTGAAGAGATTGAAGAAGAATTGTATCATTTGGAGGGTATGAACTTTTTCCAAGGCATGGAAGCCATTCTGCAAGCTTTATCCGACTCATTCAACTTCTAGTACGACTATGGAAATGAGTTGTGGGAGGCAACGGAGATCAGCTCATCCGATGTGGAGATAATTGAACCACGATCGCCGAAAATCATCGAGATATCATCGGAAAGCATAGTGGCCATCAACATTGTCGACATCAGTTCTCGAGAGTCCAGTCTGTGGATCCCAATGCTAGTTTGGAGTTGAACATTTTCATTTGGAGAATCCTTTGATCTTAGTTTAGAGAGTGTTGGGCAGACATCTGATCAATACTATGAGTTTCATTATTCGCCACTGCCAATGGAGTCACCACCAGCTAACCAAGGAGTCGGAGCAGAAGCAGGTGGGGTGGACATGGGAGTTCAGCAAGAAACCGGTGGAGCAGTTCAAATGATGGAAGGAACTTAGAATGGAATGATCAGAGCGAGTGGAGAACCGTCAAGGAATGTTGTGCTAAGGCATGCCTCAAACGATGCCCCAATACCGGAAGATTGTGTCATGTGTGGATGGATGATCACCGCGGTCAAGAATGTAGGAGAGTTAGGAGTCAGCCGGAAGTAGACACCTTGCTGTGGATTTCCCAAGACCCAACGTAACCAGAGCCGTACCCATCTCCGTCATTCCTCCTGCCAGTCCTGCTCGGTCAGCTTCATCCGCAACGGGAGGAAAAAAGCGTAGAAACCATAACCTTATTAGGAACCCTCGTCACTGAGCTCGTTGGAGATAAGGTAAGTGGGTGCTGATCTTTCTCTTTGCGTGGTTGTGTGGTTGTTGTTTTAATATTGTTATTGGTTGTTGTTGTGCTGCGTGAGCAACCGTTTTGTGGGGTTGTTGTGGATTGTGTTTTCGGGTAGATAGTGTAGTGAGTGTGTAGACCTTGCTCAGTTGTGGTAGCTAAGCCTTTCTTTAGGATTCTTGTTATAATAGAGAGTGAACCCTATAATTTAGGAAGCCGACCCTATATTTATAGCCATGAGTGTGTTGTGATTAAATGGTGGTGTCGGAAGGACATGAACCATGACACGGTGTATTACAGAAGACTTGTGCGCGGATGGAAGAAACCGAGGACCAGCGGTGATCGTGGTGAAGATCAGTTGATTCATAGACGTCATTGGTGGAAGTCAGTGGTGTAGTGCAAGGTTCAGAGTCATCCATGGAGTTTATGTTTTGAAGCATCATTGAGTGTCATCGCGAAAGGTGTTGTCGTGAGAGTCAGAGGCATTGGTGGTATTTGGTTTTGGAAGCTTGAGAAGCCTCAGAAGCGTCAGTAGGTGCAAAGGATAGTATTGCAAATAGTGGTAGATATATGAGTAGAAGACCTAAAGAGTTTCAGCGTAGTAGAGAATGGTAGAATCTCGAAGGAGTATGTGATTGATTTGAAAAGAAGTGCCTGGGCGTTTGTCAAGATGATGTCGAGAAGAAGATCAAGTCTGGAGGACTCTTCGCTAAATCCAAGAAAGTATGGAGCCAAGGAGAGAATGATATAAACTAGAGGAAGAAGTTCGAGTGAGGTTTGGTGTTGCTCTTATGGTGCAGACTAAGTTATTTCCAAGGAGGGGAGACATTGAATGGAGACTGCAAAGGAGAAGCATGGAACTTAGCCGCACGTGTATTGAAGATGTAGGATGGACAAATGGGATAGCATAAGCTAGCCGGTGGTAGTAGGGAATCGTACTAACAAGATTTGGTGCATAAGAGGAAGCTGGTGAAGCAGAAGAGTGAGCAAATGGAAAGAAGGAGTTAGGATCAATGAAGGAAAGACCAGTAAATAGAAGACATTTGCGAAGTGAGAATCAGAGCAAAGGGAGAAGAGATTAAAGAAGGCTAAAACAAATGCAGAAAGAGTTGGAATTCAAAGCAACATAAGGTAAAAGTAAATGGTGGTAACATAAATGGAGGAAGTAAGAGATAGTGAAAGTGGATGGCGATATCGGTAACAATACCAAATGGAGGTAGAAGAAGTTTAGTACCAGATGGTAGTAGGAAGAAGTTTAATACCCGAAGATGATGTCAAGATAAGAGAAAGCACAAATGGTGGTATCCATAGTGAAAGGAAGAATCAGAAGCTAGAAGCAGATAACATCATCAGCAAAGGTGGGCCGAGGAATATATCAAGGAAGCCGAATGA
The DNA here is from genome assembly GCA_012274485.2 of Sinapis alba. Taxonomy (NCBI): domain Eukaryota; kingdom Viridiplantae; phylum Streptophyta; class Magnoliopsida; order Brassicales; family Brassicaceae; genus Sinapis; species Sinapis alba. The sequence continues at coordinate 1,177,998 of MU106082.1, read as the reverse complement.
AGCAAGTAAACCGGAAGTATGCAAGGAAGAATCAAGGAAGGAAGACATGGCGGAAGTCAAAGGCAAGAAGAAGTTAGGAACAAGCTGAAGAAAATTCAAAAGATGGTAGCAGGAGATAGAAGTCCTTTTTGAATTCGGGGACGAATTCATTTAAGGAGGGGAGAATGTAATACCCCGGGTATAGGGTATCAAGTCAACGAAAGTCAACGGACGTGGATCAATTCAACCAAGTGTGGAGAGCTATAAGAAGACGAATAGAGGTCCGGTCCAAGTATTTTGAAGAATGGTTGAGTAGAAACAAGAGTTGGTCAAGGAGACATAACTGAAGCCTCGAAACGGACAAGGCCGAGCATGGTGAAATTTTAAAGTGTCCAAATCAAGTGGGACTTGATCCCAATCATCCTTAAGGGATAAAAGAAGACTTTTGGTTGAGTCAGAATGGATTTAGAGTGAGCCAAAGTGAAGATGGTCAATAGAGGTTCTAGTGATGTTTTAAGCTAAGGTGTGGCATCGGGTGAAGACCGAAGAAGACTATTTTGATTCCAGGAGCATGGGGATCAATCTAGGATCAACAGGAACCTTATTAAGTTATTTGATGACATTCAACAGAGTTTGTTCAAGGCAAAGAGCAGGATGGTACCAAGATGGTCTGGAGGAAGGCAGTTTTGACCGATATGGTCAAAATGGGCTAGCCAAGAGCTAAGGAAGCCAAATCAAGATGTACAAACATGTTCAAGGAGTTCAAAGAAATATTGTTTTTGCAATTCCTCAACTTTTGGGGATGGTCAACTCAGAAGTTAAAGTCAACTAAAGTCAAAGGAGAGAGAATGGACCCCATTGGTCCACATAAGCTATTTGGTCAACCAATTGGAGCATGCCACCTGGAGGGGACCAAATACCTTCAATACTGGACATGGTGTGGAATAAACCAAGAGATTTTATGGTGAAGAAAGGAGAGAGGTTGAATCGTTCTTAAGCCGGAACCGCTTATGCGGTTTGTGTGTGTGTGGTGGGGGGGGGGGGGGAAGGTGGTAGACCCCATCTTGAGTGTTTTGTTATGTTATGAGCATTTTGAGTTAGGTTGCTAGATTGTTTGCTTTGCATTGTGTTGTTAAATAGTTATATTACATGCATGCATTGTTAGTTTTGTAGTTGCATATATTTTGGTATTGTGTAGCATGGAGATTTGAGTGAAACTCTCTCTATTGTCGGGTAGAGTCTGGGGTGTCACTCGCTTGTGTCGTTAGGTATATCCCTAGTCTAGACCCGTGTTGCATGGAGGTTAGAGGTTGAGCTCCCTCATGTTTGTTGTTGTATTGTGTTGTGTACATGGGTCTAGATTAGTAGTGTGCGAGTGATTGTGTGTTGTGGAACCTAGTCTAGACTGAGTGTTGCATGTTGGTTAGAGGCGGAGCTCCCTCATGCTGGTTGTGGTTGTGTTTGTGTCTTAGTCTGGACTAGTGGTTGTGTGTGGCCATCTCGGGGTTAGATTGGGGGAAAACCCAATTCTCCGGTGATGTGTGTGGACCCTGGGATTAGATTGGGGGAAGCCCAATTATCCAGTGGTGGAGTGACCTACTCTCCATGGCTTGTCACGTGAAGTGGTTCGCGCCCATGGACGAGCGCTGCATGACGATGCGGCCCGGGTTAGATTGGGGGAAGCCCAATTCCCGGAGTGGTGTTTTCCGGTCATGTGACTTTTGTGTTTTTGGTCCGGAGTGTTCAAGATGGAGAGTTAGGGCTCCGTGGTAGGGATCACGGGACGTGTAGCATGAGACTCCGTCCTTCGAGTGTTTTGTTTTTGTTTTATTCTAGGATCGAGTCTAGGATTGAGTCTAGGATTGAGTCTAGGATTGAGTCTAGGATCGAGTCTAGGATTGAGTGTAGATAGTAGCGGGTTGTCTTTGGTCTCGGGGAGAGACTTGGGGAATAGAGTCTTTGATTGTTGCATTGCATTGCATTAGTTATTGTTGCACGTATATTTTTCATGTATTGATTGTTTGTATGATTGATTGCTTGTTGTTTATTTTGAGAATGGGCTGAAGGGGGTAGTTCTTGTTGTTGTTTATTGTTGGGAACTCACTGAGTAATTATATGATTAGTCCTCCCCTCTTCTACTATGCAGGTAACCTTAGCGGTTCGGGCGTTTGCGGGGTGCAGAGGACGAGGCCAGGCGTAGTTTTCCGGTGTTGTTTTCAAGGACAAGATGTTTATATTTTCTCTCACTTTGTTTTCATGGGTACCCGTTTGACTCATTGTTTTCTTTTTAATGCTGTACTCTGAGGACTTTAGTCGAGTTCCCGACGTAAAATAAATAAAAATTATGCTGTTTTATTAAAATCCGCGTAGAACGCTGATAATGAGTTTAGTCCAAAGTTAACACAACTCTTGACCAAGATATGGGTTGGCCAACCTTAGGCTGAGGTTGAGAGGGGCGGGTTTCGTGGTCGGACTGGTCGAGGCTTTGAATTCGTTGAACCTTTGGCTGGACTGGCTGCGGTGCTCGCCAACCTTGTGACACTTCTGGAACGTTCCGGGTTAGTCCGGCCTAGGACGGTCCGGGGGTGTTACACACACTCCCCACATATAATTCTCTTTTGGATGGAGAACCTTCAATGGTCTTCCTCACAAGAACCCAATGGATCATATTAAGATGTTTGAGGATTTGGTGTCTGATATTGAGATCAATGGAGTCTCTGAAAACTACATTTCATGCAAGCTTTTTCCCCACTATCTGTGGGGATGCATCTAGCTGTCTCACGCAACTGCAGAACCACTAGGGATCTCTAACCTGCTGGGAAGAAACTAAAACCGCCTTCTTAAACAAACTTGTCGATGATCTTCCAACTACTCAAAAGAGAGAAATTGAGGCTAAGATGGACCTAATCCTAGAGGGGTGCGGAAGATGAACATAAACTTCAAAGAGAAGCTGGATGATGAACATAGACTTCAAAGAGAAATTTGATTATTTCCATAGAGCTGAATGAGAAATTTAAAGCTCTAAACGCTCATGTCAAGGAGTTGGACATTCAGTTTCAACAGATTTTTGAGGTTGTGAAGAAGCTAGAGACCCAGGTTATTATAACTACAAATGCTTTGAAGAAGCAAGAGGCTCTGATTAAAGAGAAAGCCAAAGCAAGCGAGAGGGACCATGTCAATGCCATCATAGATCATGATCTCTGAGAAGTGGGTAAGCAAGAGATGCTGGAAGAAGGTGATTTTCAGGTTGAAGACTTCATGCCATTTGGCACTAGTTATTGGTGTCGATCGACACTAGCACCTGAGTAGTCAACACCATCTGAGTGTGTCAAACGACACGCAATGAGTGTCGGTCTACACCCTACACAGTTAGAGACTGCACCTTCTGTAACTCCAAAATTAATGGAAGAGAAGGCTTAGAAGCCAAGGTCTCGTATCCTAAGATAACAAAGCATGTGAAGGGGCCTATTAACGCACTAGAGATAGCTGGTTTCTATAAAAGGGTGAAGAGGATACCTAAAGAGGTGGCTTTTGAAGACATTTACGAATGCCATCAGTTGATTCATTTCTCCAGGAACTCCAAAGAGACTGAGGAAGAGGTTAAAGAAATATTTGATGAAGTTAGAAATGCACCTCCTATGTCAAGAAACTGACAAGGCACACAAACCCTAGGAAGTTTGTGGTTCCCTGCACTATTTTAGGAGTCAAATTTTCTAATTCCCTTTGTGATATTGAATCTTCAGTTAGCATCATGTCTAAAGACATCTCTGAGAAATTGGGTCTTGTTACATAAGCTTCTACGATCACGTTGACTTTAGTAGACTACTCCACAAAATTTCCACAAAAGTGTTATTAAAGATCTAGGAGTTAGAATTGGGAACTACATTGTACATGTGGACTTTTAAGTGTTGAAGTTGGGAAATTCACCTCTGCATATCATTCTGGTAAGAGCTTTCATGGCTACAACATATGCAGTAGTTGACATGGTTGAGAACAAGGTGTCTTTCATACACATTGATAAGAATCTCTACTACGAATCTGTACTAGAAAACAAAAGTCGACATCTACCTTCCTGGATTGGTGTCTCTGACATTATTTCAGCTGATGTAGTAGCTCCTTAGAAGAACTCAAGTGATGAGAATATTGTCCACTCGATACTGGTGTAGAACGACACCATCTCAGTGTCGGTCGACACCCCTCTGATATCACATCACGCATGGACATAAATGCCTAAGTCTAGAGGAAAGGGAAGAAGAAGAAGAGCAAAAAGATCAAGAGTGGTCCTCAGTTGGCACTGGTACCTCAGAGCTTCCAACTGATCTTATAGAGTATAAACTGAGTAATGGAGGTTTCTCACAACCTCTTGCTACGGTTTGAGCGCTCTTCACTTCGGAGATGATAGACAAAGGAGAGGATTTTATGAAAGCTTTCATGGGCAGTGTACTGAAGCTGGAGATATTGGACATTGGAAATTGTTTTGGAGTAAATTCCCAATCTCATCCGCACTGAATCAGAATTCCAAAACACCAAGCTAAAAACTATAAACAGACGCTGAGTGGGAGGCAACCCACTTTCAGGTAATTTTTTGTTTTATTTAAAAAAGATAAAAAAAAAAAAGAAGACGAACATGACCAAAACTGTAGCAGCGTCGAACAAGACTGTTCAACAGAAAAAAAAGATCAAAGGAAGATGAGTCGATGACCATCATCGACCGACAACTTGTCAATGTCGGTTGACACCACTTCACATGAGCATCAAGCAACACCTGATATATGTCGCATGACGCTCATACGACATGTATAACTCAATTTTCCTTCTTAAATTTTTATAGCTTTTATTTATTTATTTCACTAATCACGGGCTGAATAACACTTGGGATAGTGTTGTTTAAGTCTGTGGGAGGGTTCTACTGATGATGTTCTTTGTTTTGAGTGTCAGTTATGTCGTTTTATTGAGTCAAAATGGAGTAAGTTGTGGATGATGAAGTTTTTCTTGGAACAAACTGCCTAACTACTCTCTAGCACTATTCTTTGGTTTACTGACTGCATGGTGTCTTGAATGGAAACACCAAAGTGGATCACATGCCAGTAACATCCACGCTTACTGAGAATGTCTAAAAGAACCAAAGCTGACGTCCAACCTTAATCTACTTAATTGCTTGTTTTAGGGCTAGGCATACACTGGATCGAATTCCTCATGCAGATCTGGAAGGTAAAAATTTGTGGTTTCTAGTTCCCCTCTCTTCGGCATCTAGACTTCCTATGACCCCATTATTTCGCCTACACTTTATAGAACCGAAAAGAGAAGAGAATTTTTTAGAAAAAAGGAAAAACAAAAAGAGATTCAGAGAAGAGAGAAGAGAGAAGCTAGAGGAAAAGGATCAGAGAAGACTGCATGTGTTCACACTTGCTTGGGTAAGAGTCCATGTGTTCAGTGATCGATACTCCCAAGATAAAGCCTACACATTTATCTCAGAAATGAGGTCAGTAGAGGTATATGTCAGATGGTGACTTGTGAGCTGTGTGTTGGATGGTCAGGTTGCTAAGTTAAGGTTAAGTATATGGAAGTGCCCCTAAAGTTGGCACTGATCTGATGTGACTTGCAACACTGTAGAGGTGATAGTAGTAGTTCTAAAGAGCTGGGGGGTTTTCAAACCTCTTCGACATGTTCATTCTATGTTTTGCTTGAGAGAAAGAAAATAATAACTCTGGCGGAGTTGATATACCATGGTTTTTACCACATTTTGACCATGATATAAGTCTTATTTAGAGTCTATTGTATGTGTTTGGAGTCTGATTTAGCATCTTTTCGGGTTCAGGTATGTTTTCGAGAACTTTTGAGATTTAGAGCTATTTGTGGTGCATAACTATGAAGACACGTCAGAAATTTACCTATGGATGGAGAACTTCCCACGGTGTGATTGAGCTCATATATTTACAAAAGATAATATTTGTGTTACCTTTCAAATACCACCAGATTGTGGTCAATCATAATCCTAGATCAAACGTTATGCTCGTTTTACTAAAGAGTGGTCTATCTGACGCGCGAAGAGGAAGCAATAAAGAATCAACTAGTGTCGACCGATACCATTTGAGTGTCGATCAACACTCCAAATCAGTAAACCGACAGATTTTAATGAAGTCTCAAAAAAATTGCAACTTTTCCTCAAAGTTTTCCTTCTTTACAGAAGACCCCAAAACATATATATACCCTATATATATATATATATATATTTTTTTTTTTTTTCTAAGCCATAGTTGATGGCTACCCCTTTCTTCTAATGTTTTTTATAGGTTTGGAGAGAAGATTAGAACTCTTTTGGATTTATCTATTATTTATTCAGACTATGATTTATGTTATTGCTTTCATGTCTGAGTAACTACCTTATTAGATTTAAGGATTTCATGAGCTTAATGTCAAATTTCTAATCATAGGATTGCTAGGTTTATTCATCACATTCTACATCAGGATTGTTTAGCACACTAGTTTCTAGAGTAATTGGAATAGCACGAGAGTGTGACTGATTACCTTAATCTAAAATCATAGGATAGTTGGGACACGCGAGAGCATGGACGATTACCTGAACCTAATCCTATTTAACTAGATTTCCATTCACGGCGAGAGTTGGTCTAGGATTTTAGTTGAATATATTCACATATGTTTATTGCTAGTTTGATTCAGTGAATATACATCAAGAGTTGGTATTTGATTAGAGTCAGGCATCTAATATTTTATCGCAGCAAGAGTTGGATAACTTACTGTTAGCATTCGAGTTTTGGAATTGAACCTAATTAAACCCTTGGCATTTATTGATTGTAGTTTCTAATCTCTTGTCTGATAAATCCCTAGATCTAGTATTATCGTTTTATCTATTGTTTTATTTACTGTTTCTACTTATATGCCTAATTTAAACTGATACCAAAGTTTATTATATAAAATACTGAGTCTCTCTGGATACGATTCTCAAGTACTACACCGATCCTCTAATATGAGAGAGGTGCTTGAATGTTAAGTTGAGCATATTAATAGAGCGTCATCCCATATCATTGCCGTCACCGGATAATTTTACCGAAAACATAGTCAGGATCCGCGCCTAGGGTTTGCGGCCCCAATTTGATCGAGATTGGAAATTTTGAAGCGTCCCTCATATAAGTGTTGCTAAGTATACTTTTTTTCTTAGTTCTGTTTCTTTTGTTTTTTCATTGGTGATTTTTTCTGTGTTCATCTGTATGGGTGGTTAAAGCTAAAAGATCTGATAATGCTTTATTATGAAAAGTGTTAGCTTTACAACGTAGCTGCAGTATGCCTTTTATACATGTAAGGTCATAACCTAACAACTCAAATATACAAGTTTATCTCGATATATTCTCAACCGAACATATCGGCTTATACAAAATATATTCTCAGAATATTCACTACTATCCATCTCTATCTTAATACCCCTCCTCAAGTTGGAGCATGAAGATTTTGAATACCCAACTTGGATAAGAACGATTGAAACACCTTCCCTCCGAGAGCTTTTGTGAATATATCCGCCAATTGGTTTAGAGTAGAAACATGTTTCGTACGAACCACCCCACGCTGTATATCGTCCCTTATGAAATGGCAGTCTAACTCCACATGTTTAGTTCGCTCATGAAACACTGGGTTAGCAGCAATGTGAAGTGCTGAGAGACTGTCACAATACAGATTCATCGAAGCTTTGTGATCAATTCCCATAGTATACAAAACACTCTTGATCCATTTTAGCTCACACAAAGCTTCTACCATGGCGTGATACTCTGCCTCCGCAGACGAACGAGAAACGACGTCCTGTTTCTTAGCTTTCCACGACACAGGCGAGTCACCCAGTTGAACCAACCAACCACTAAGAGATGTTCTTGTCAACGGGCAACCTGCCCAATCCGAATCACACCAGACAGTAAGCTGAAAATTACAATCAGACTTCAGCAAAACCCCTTGTCCCGCAGATCCTTTCAAGTACTTGACAACACGTAATGCAGCATTCCAATGATCCTCAGTAGGTTTCTGCATGAACTGAGACAACGTATGGACCGCATATGCAAGATCAGGACGAGTCGCAGAGAGATAGATTAACCTTCCAACAAGCCTTCTGTACTTCTGCGGATTAGTAACCGCCTGAGCTGTTGATCTAGCAAGCTGGTGATTCTGTTCAATGGGAAAATCGACTGGTTTTCCACCAAGAAACCCGACATCTGATATTATGTCCAATGCATATTTTCGCTGTGATAAGAATATCCCCTCCTGACATCTTGCAACTTCTATGCCCAAAAAGTACTTGAGCTTGCCCAAGTCTTTCATATGAAAACAGCTACTCAAATATGTTTTGAAGTCTTCAACATCTTCACGTGAACTCCCTGTTAGAATCAAATCATCAACATAAATCAGTACGTGTAACTCCTTTCTTGTTGTGATCAGAGAAAACAGAGAATGATCTGCTCTACACTGCGAGAAACCATAGTCCAGTAGAGCCTTTGCAAATTTTGCGAACCAGCATCTGGGGGATTGTTTCAGTCCATATAGTGACTTGCGTAACCGACACACCATCCCCTTCTCTGGCGCATGAAATCCCGGTGGCAACTTCATAAACACTTCTTCTTCAAGGTCCCCGTGTAAGAAGGCGTTGTGCACGTCCATCTGATGCAAATCCCATCTTCTTCCACACGCAATCTCTAAGAACAACCTTATTGTTGTCATCTTCACAACCGGAGCAAACGTTTCAAAGTAGTCGAGTCCTTCAACTTGCATGTTTCCAAGTGCAACGAGACGTGCTTTATGTCTCTCAATTGTTCCATCTGCATTGTATTTGATTTTAATTACCGACTTGGATCCTATTGCACGCTTGCCATGAGGAAGATGCTCAACTGTCCAAGTTTTATTTTCTTCAAGTGCTTTCATTTCGAAACCAGCTGCATCCCTCCATTTCTCATCGAGCATTGCTTCGGGAAGGATCTTGGCTCTACACCCGCTGTTACTGCAGCCAAGAAAGTTGTGTGTGCCGCTGAGAATCGATACATGAAAGGAACTGCTCTATCCCATATAGTGAATCCATCTCAAACTCGAACTCATATGAAGAATCATCACACCGGCGAACCGTATTCAGAACATAATCGCGCAATCGAGTCGACGGTTGTTTTGCACGCATGCCTCTGCCCAAATCTGAGTCACCGTCTGTTCTTCCTGTGTCAGGATTGACAGTTTCAGCTGCAGCCTCTGTCTCTAGCTCGCTTGCAGGCTCGCCAGGTTGCATTTCTTCAGTTTCTTCTATCTCTACAATTTCTGTTTCTTCAAAGCTTTCCGCAGCCGGAGATTCTTTATCTCCTCCTTGTTCTATACCAGCAACATCTCCTTCCATTGTACTCGGTACATTAGAGACAATAACAGCTGTATCAAGTTCTTTTCCTACTGGTTGCACAATATTTTCTTGGAATCCAACCTCATCATTCAACTGTTCAGGTTCCAATGTGTCGTCTATGTCCATCAGCTCGTTTCCATCATAAACACCATCTGGAGAAGCTTCCGAGAAAAGAAATACATTTTCGAAGAATGTGATATCTCGCGATACAAAAATCTCATGTGTATCAAGATCAAACAGAGTCCATCCTTTCTTGGCATATGGATATCCTACGAAAGCACAATGACGACCTCGACTTGCAAATTTATCCCCATTTCTTCTCTGGTTATGAGCGTAAGCAAGACATCCTACTACTCTCAATTCTTCGTACCTAGGCCCGTGCCCGAAAATGATCTCATAGGGCGTTTTGCCTTTATGAATCTCGCATGGAGTTCTGTTTATCAGATGTGCTGCCGATAAAGCACACTCGCCCCAGAACTCTGTAGGTAAATTCCCTTGAAACATAAGTGCTCTTGCGACATTCAAAATGTGTCGATGCTTCTTCTCCACCCTTTCGTTTTGTTGAGGAGTACCAACACATGAGGTTTGATGAATGATCCCTTTGCTGGAGAAAACTTTCCTCATCGATGTGAACTCAGTCCCATTGTCACTACGAACTGTTTTCACAGTTTTTCCGAATTGTCTTAAGACAAGAGCAATGAAATTCTGCAAAGTCTGTTGAACCTGAGTTTTGTCTGTCAAGAGAAAAACCCAGACACCTCTTGAGAAATCGTCGACGATAGTAAGAAAATAGTAGTGTCCACACATGCTTTGTGTTCGATATGGTCCCCATAAGTCGATGTGAATAAGCTCAAAAATTTCTTTGCTTTTATTATTACTCAAAGGAAGTTCACTACGACATTGTTTTGCTCGAAAGCAAATATCACAAACTGAAATCTCAACACTACTACTATCAACTACTGGCAATTGCCTTATTGTTTTCTCAGACGCATGGCCAAGTCTTTTGTGCCAAATTTCCACGGACTCCTCTGCATTTACTTTCTTCACACTTCGAATCAGCTCCACTCCTTGAAGAAAATAAACGCCATCCCTTCTCTTACCCAGTCCAATCGGCGTCATCAACGTGAGGTCCTACAATAGAAAACACGTTTTTGAGAAAAGAACAACACAATTCAACCCATCTATCATCTATGAAACAGAGATCAGATTGCACTTCAATTCTTTCACAAATAATACACTATGAAGTGTAAGATTCCCAGTCAAAACAACGCTCCCTTCCTGATCTCCTATCACTACTTTTCCATTTGGTAAAGCCACTAGACATGGTGGAACCGAATGTACATCAACCAAACAATCCACAACACCAGTCATGTGATGCGATGCACCACTGTCTATGATCCAATCGTCTTTATTTTTCTTACCAGTCAGCCGTGTATCATCTGCTTTATCTCCAAGCATTTTCATCAGTTTCTCCCACTGATCTTTTGTGAGACCCGTCACTGCATTGACATCCTTGATGTCTGTAAAAAGATCGACCAGAGAGACTGCGTTGACGCTTGCTCCTCGTCCAGTACCTCCTCTGCCTCTATTTTGAGCAGAGTTATTTCCTTGTTGGGTTCCCCTGTTTCCTCTTCCTTTTCCGTATTTTTCAAGCCACCAATCTGGATATCCATGCAATTGATAACATGTTCCCGTATCATGTCCTGTTTTGTTGCAATGAGTACAAAACTATCCTCTGCTTAAGCCACCACTCCGAGTTTCTCCACGACCCTGCGTTCCACTTGTATTAACTGCAAATGCTATTGCCTCTTCTCTTACACGTTTCGCACGATCTGAGCTTCTCATTTGTTCTTCTCTTGCCACCATCGAGTAAGCATGATCAATGCTAGGAAGTGGATCAGTGTTCACGATTGATGTTCTCACATTTCCATACAAGGACGCATCAAGTCCGAGACAAAACTGATGTAGTTTTTCTCTTTCTCGAGCTAACTCCAATTGTCGTACAAAATCGCAATTACACCCTTGACACTTGCATCCTCCGCAACTACACACGGGCTTAAACTCATAATTTGAAAGATCCTCCCAGATTCCTTGTAGCTTTCCATAATATGACTCCAAAGTCATGTCTCTTTGTTTGCAGTTCATCAACTCTTCTTTCAGTTGCTGAACTCTCACTTCGCTCTTAGCACTAAAGCGTGCTTTGATGCTTTCCCACAAATCTTTTGATATCTCTCGATGAGTGATACTCGACCTTATCCTTGGTTCAATTGTGTTAAAGATCCAAGACGTCACCATCGCATTGGCTGTCATCCAATCATCTTCATCTTCTGATCCATCTTCTGGTGCCTTCACCGTTCCATCGATAAACCCAAGTTTTTTCTTAGCACGAAGCCCGGTTCTCACTTTTCTCACCCATTCATCATAGTTTCTTCCATTGAAGACAACTCGGGTGATTACGTTCTCCGGATCGTCCTTAGCAGATAGCGCGTATGGAGACGCAACGTTTTTTATATACGTACTCTCCATCTTGCTCTCAATCTGTTTTTCTTCAGCTTTTGACATAACTCAGCTCTGATACCATAAAAGATCTGATAATGCTTTATTATGAAAAGTGTTAGCTTTACAACGTAGCTGCAGTATGCCTTTTATACATGTAAGGTCATAACCTAACAACTCAAATATACAAGTTTATCTCGATATATTCTCAACCGAACATATCGGCTTATACAAATATATTCTCAGAATATTCACTACTATCCATCTCTATCTTAATAAAAGCTGACACTCTGGGTCAGACGAGGCAAGAGGGTCGCGGTTTGTCGCCTCTAGCTGATTTTGTTGATTCCCCCCCCCCCCTCCATCCATGATGCTGTCATATGGCAGACCTTGTTGTATTTCTCAATGCAATTGAGTAGGGGTTTGTCGCGAGATCCCATCTTGCTCCAATCTTCTAGTTGGAATGACACTAGGTTCCTCTTTTGAAGGGGAGAACAGGATCATGGCTCAGTCTGGTTCGTTAAATCGTGATCTTGAATCTGAAAGGGTGGGTGGTGATTTAAGTTGAGGGGGGGATGCTTTTTCGGGGATTATGTGTTCTGAATTTATGTTTCTAATTAAGTTTGATATTAATTTATTTTATAATATTTTGTATTATGTATGTTAATTACGTAAACTAAAATATATATATTCTTTTAGTTTAGGTTACAAATATTGGATATAATTCAATGACAAAAGTGTGAAGATAGGGAGAGAGAGAGAGAGAGAGAGAGAGAGAGAGAGAGAGAGAGAGAGAGAGAGAGAGAGAGAGAGAGAGAGAGAGAGAGAGAGAGAGAGAGAGAGAGAGAGAGAGAGAGAGAGAGAGAGAGAGAGAGAGAGAGAGAGAGAGAGAGAGAGAGAGAGAGAGAGAGAGAGAGAGAGAGAGAGAGAGAGAGAGAGAGAGAGAGAGAGAGAGAGAGAGAGAGAGAGAGAGAGAGAGAGAGAGAGAGAGAGAGAGAGAGAGAGAGAGAGAGAGAGAGAGAGAGAGAGAGAGAGAGAGAGAGAGAGAGAGAGAGAGAGAGAGAGAGAGAGAGAGAGAGAGAGAGAGAGAGAGAGAGAGAGAGAGAGAGAGAGAGAGAGAGAGAGAGAGAGAGAGAGAGAGAGAGAGAGAGAGAGAGAGAGAGAGAGAGAGAGAGAGAGAGAGAGAGAGAGAGAGAGAGAGAGAGAGAGAGAGAGAGAGAGAGAGAGAGAGAGAGAGAGAGAGAGAGAGAGAGAGAGAGAGAGAGAGAGAGAGAGAGAGAGAGAGAGAGAGAGAGAGAGAGAGAGAGAGAGAGAGAGAGAGAGAGAGAGAGAGAGAGAGAGAGAGAGAGAGAGAGAGAGAGAGAGAGAGAGAGAGAGAGAGAGAGAGAGAGAGAGAGAGAGAGAGAGAGAGAGAGAGAGAGAGAGAGAGAGAGAGAGAGAGAGAGAGAGAGAGAGAGAGAGAGAGAGAGAGAGAGAGAGAGAGAGAGAGAGAGAGAGAGAGAGAGAGAGAGAGAGAGAGAGAGAGAGAGAGAGAGAGAGAGAGAGAGAGAGAGAGAGAGAGAGAGAGAGAGAGAGAGAGAGAGAGAGAGAGAGAGAGAGAGAGAGAGAGAGAGAGAGAGAGAGAGAGAGAGAGAGAGAGAGA
>MU106082.1:962594-1163539 GCA_012274485.2 Sinapis alba | reverse complement strand
GGGGGAGGGGGGGAGAGAGGGAGGGAGGGAGGGGAAGGGGGGGGGGAAGGAGGGGGGGAGAGAGAGAGAGAGAGAGAGAGAGAGAGAGAGAGAGAGAGAGAGAGAGAGAGAGAGAGAGGGAAAAAATAAAAGAATGATCCATGTATTTTTAATTTTTCCTTTTTTATTTTTGTTTTGTCCTTTAATATTTGATAATTTGCTTTGTAAGTAATTTTTATTAGTTATATCTTAATTCAAAAACCGTATTTTTGTAGTTGATAATTATGTCTAAAGTTTTATTTTTTAATATAATAAATTGTAAAATAAAAATTAAAAGGAATAAATCTCAACTTTTAGATTTAAGTTAATCCAAGGGTTCAGAAGAGTGATCCATGTATTTTTAATTTTTCCTTTTCTATTTTTAATTTTTTTTGTCCTTTAGTATTTGATAATTTGCTTTGTAAGTAACTTTTATTAGTTATATCTTATTTTAAAAATTATATTTTGTAGTTTATAATTATGTCTAAATTTTTATTTTTAATATAATAAATTGGTATTTATGTTAATAATTAATGTTTAAGTTTAAAAATATTAGATTAGCATCAGGATTATGATTCTGGTCATCAGTTTTTAAATTTGTATTGTTTACACAAAAATCTGATTTATAATTTTTTTTTATCAATTTGTATGTTTGATTCAAAAGTTTTAGTTTTAGATTTAGATTTTATGGTTTATAAAAAACTGTTTATGATTAAGAGTAAAGTTTAGTTTTGTGAATTAAGGTTTGAATGTTAGGATTTAGGATATAGAGTTTGATTAAAATTAAAGATAAGTGTTTAGGAAATTATAGTTTCAGATTAAAAAGATTAAATTTTGAGTTTTATTTTAGGGCAGATTGCCAAAACCAACATAAAACTTGAATTCAAATGCAAAAGAGTATTTAAACATCAATCAAATGCAAAAGTAACCTAAAAGGATAGTGAAATTACAATAGGCCCTTTATGACAAAAAAAAACTGTATGCATTTTTACCTTTATAGTCTATTTAAGTCTTCCATCTTTTTTAAGTCTTCTGTCTTACATGTAAGTCTTCTCGTTTAATAAATATTAAAAATAATTTATAAATTATATAAAAAATATTTTTATGGGGGGAAATCTAAATTATGTAATAATTAACATTTGTAAATGATATAAATTAAAATCTACTAAAATTGAATTGTTTTCAACATAGATGAGTGAATGTATCATCTCATGGTATTCTTTGGTCTAGGGTTTGAAAACATATGTTATAGTATTGTATGTATTTTTAGGGTTAGATTTAGGAAGCTTAACTAATTTTTTTGAAAAATCATTTTTCACATAAATTTGTTTAGTTTTGTGTATACTAAACAGTTTTGGAGTTTATTTTAAGTTTAGTGAAGTGTTTACTGATATTTATTTGTTATTTTGTATAGGTTATTAGAAGACTTAAGTCTATTAAAACATATTACGCTAAAATACTTACATGTAAATGTTCTCGACGTATTGTTAATTTAGGGTGTAGGAGACTTCGCATAAGTCTTTTCGCTTGTTTTTTGCCAAAAGACTTTCCTGTAAGTCTTCTATGCCGAACCGGATGTGAATTTTACCAATTTACAATTAACCTAACCGAATGTTTTACCGGATATATAAATAGTTATTTTTAACTTTTTATTATTAATTCACTATTCACTGGTAAACCATGAAACCCTAGCCGTTTCTCTCTAAAGCCAATACCGAAGACGATTTCCACTGTTTCTCTTTTTCCGTCATTTTTCACCGCTGGTAATATCTTTCTTTCATCGAATCTCCTTTATCTTTTATGTCATAATAGTATTTCGGGAGATTGAACTAACCTGCTTCCTTTTTTCAGATCCAAAATTGTTCGTGTTTCGTTATTGTTATCGTTGAGCTCCGTTGCCGGTAAGTTCTTCCTCTTTGGTGTCGAGTTCAGTTTTTGACTAAAGGCGAACCTTTACAAAGTTTCGCCGCTGTTAAACCCTAAACGTGATAGTCTGACTTCTTATTTTACTTTAAGTTTTGCAGATCTGTTAACCATTGTTGTCGTTGCTAACCATAACTTCACCGCTTCGCTTCCGACTGTAAGTTCTTCAATATGTTCGTCTAGACTTTGTGGAAGTCTTCCAGTAGGCTTCTTGGAGAAGATTTACTGGAAGACTTCCTAGAAGTCTTCCAATAAGTCTTCCAGTAGGCTTCTCGGATAATATTAACAGGAAGTCTTCTAGGAAGTCTTTCAGTAATTATGTTTGGTTTGTGATTGAGATGTTGGTTTTTAATTGTTTTACAGAATGAAAAATGGATTCACTAGAACTACCGAAGAGGATATTTACTTTAGGGGATGAGCCATTTTCAATCAAAAACATAACATACCATACAAATGACTCCAAGTTGTTTTCTACTGTAAAGGATGCTCTGCATGGTGATGAATACGAGGAGCTTAAGGAATCAAGATTGAGAGTCTTCCTAAAGTTCAAGGAGTTGGATTTTGGTTGGGCATCAAGGCTGGTTCATTATATGCTCTGTTTCCAGCTCAACATCAAGAAAAAGTATGAGCTTTGGAGTCTGGTTGGTGCAGATCCGGTGAGGTTTTCACTTATAGAGTTCGAACACCTCAGTGGTCTCAACTGCGAGTATATTGAGAACCTTGAAAATCCGAGATGTGAGGTTACGAAGGAGGTGGCTTCTTTCTGGGAGCGGATTTGTGTTTTTATCGATGCTGGTCCAGGTTCAGAGAAGATAATAAGAGCATGTCAAAGATGCCAAGAGTGGTCTCAGTATGATCGCATGCGGCTGGGATACCTAGCCATCTTTACTAGATTCATTGAAGGGAGGAAGTACTCAACTGCAACACGAGCTAGTCTTGCAAGGCTGGTCATGGATTTGGAGAAATTCAAGAATTATTCATGAGGGAGAGTGGTGTTTAAGGTGCTGATAGACTTTTTGAGGGCAAAAGATTTCACGAAGTCTTATACAAGTTCTTCAGGTGTGGATCTACCATGCTCTGCCAAAATTAGGTGCTAATTATGGGAATCCCATACCAAACAAACCGTCTCCACCTTTGATGGCATTCAAGGGTGGCAAAGGACGCAAATGTTTTAAAGACGCTATCAGCAGACATATAATTTCCTAAAATAGTACGACTTATATAAAGATTTCTCACCAGAAGACTTACCGGAAGACTTTGTTAAGTTTTCCCGGAAGTCTTCTGGTGAGCAGACGTTCGAGTTAAGTCTTCCGGATGTGGAGACATAGTTAAGTCTTTCGGAAGATTTAACTCGAAAGTCTTCTCACCGACTTGCGGGAAGACTTAACTAAGTCTTCTGGTAAGTCTCTGGTAAGTCTTCTTGTGAGAAATATTTATAGATGACTTACATATAAATCTTCTATATTTCTAATCCGTCAAATATCTAATGCAGACTCGCGTGATCAACTATCTTGAGAAGGATATTGAAGAAATATTTCCAAAATAGGATAATGATAGAGAGGATGTGGTCGTCGAGAATATTATTCAATTTATGTTTAATGCTCCGCTTAGTTGGAAGTGGACCATGAATTGCTGGGAAGACGCTGGTATCAACCCATGGACCAATCCAAAGACGCATGTTGTGTACGTGAAGGAAGAGATACTTGCGAAGAGTCTTGTTGTGAGAGAAGAAGATAGTGAGAGACATTCAAAGAAAGCTCGTATAGAGGCACCTGCAGAGCCTCGTTCAGAGGCTATTTTAGAGGCTCGTTCGCGGGCTATTCCAGAGGCTCGTTCAGAGGCTCGTTTGCGGGCTATTCCAGAGGCTCGTTCAGAGGCTTTTATTCTTGTGAGTGGGATTGACAAAGCATACATTAAAAAAAGTTTTAGGACCTCACAGATGTCATGAAGGATGGGTTTGGGACGTGCCTTAAGGAGATAAAGCTTCTTGGGAATAGGATGCTGTGGAAAAGAAATTGGGAATCACCAGAAAAAGGACTTCCTATGATGATCTTCAACTCACTACCTCAAGTCTACCTAAACAGGGGCTCAAACACGGGGCATAAACCTCTCCCAAATACACAGTGAAGCGATGCAGTAGGAAAAATAATAGGAAAATAGTAGGAAACAGATTTGAAACTTCGTTTGTATTGTAGAGTGAAAGTGTGAATGGGACGAAAGCAAGACAAGAAGAAGGCCAAGAACCTCTTGCTCCAAAGACCTGAGTGTTGAAGCCAAAGAGAAGAAAGTGAAAGAGTCCAAAGAGAAGGAATTGAAAAAGAAGGCCAAGGTGGCCTTAGAGAAGGCCTTAGTGAAGGCGAAAGAGGCCAAATTTAAAGAGGCGAAAGAGGCCAACAAGACTAAAGCCAAAGAGGCCAAAGAGGCTAAGGCCAAAGAGGCCAAAACCAAAGAGACCAAAGCCAAAGAGACAAACAAAAAGGAGGCAAAGGAGGCCAAACTGGTCGAAGAGGCCAAACTGGCTGAAAAGGCCAAAGAGGCCGAAGAGGCCAAAGCGAAAGAGACCAAAGCGACCAAAACCTCTCTCTCTGCTGATACAGTTTTGTCTACAGCACCCGAGGCGAGTGCTGAAGTCAGTGTTGTCTTAATGGACAAAGACAAAGACATTGTATCAGATGTACAAATGCAGGAGGCTAGGAGGCTTTCAAAGAAGGATTCTGCTTTGGTAGTTGTTCGGAGAATGAGTAAACGAGATAGGAATCTTGTTGCCTCACAGCAATATCCTTTCAAGGGAATAGCACAGCCAAAATGATCATCCTAAACACTAAGGTTGGTCATAGCTATGATCCTTTTGCACTCCCGGACAAGCAGTTGAGCAAAGCGCTTACGGAATGCCAGAAAAAAAATTTGTAAGTGATACTTTTGTTGTTTATTAGTCTACAGAAAATGATTGCTAATGCTTATCTATTTTTGTGTCTTTTAGAAATTGGAGAAAATCTTTTGAGCGCAAACCGAAGGGCTGTCTAAGCTATTGGTATCAAGTTATCTGTACCCCCCCCCCTAGCATGGCTCCTTAACACGGTAAGTCAAACGTGAAAGTCTTCTGCTAAATCGTCTCACTAGAAGACTTACTGGTAAGTCTTCTATTGGGACAACTTCGCAGAAGACTTACGGGTAAGTCTTCTGATAGTCTTCTGACTTGTTCTAAGGCTTACCAATAAGTCTTACCAGTAAGTCTTCAATGTTCTAAGGCCTCGGTACACAAACAACCCAAATCATTTTAGGAGCGAAAGAATGTGCTTTCTCGATCATGTGTTTTCACAGATGTGGAGGGACAAGTACGGAGAATTTAAGAGCTCGACGCTCGATCACAACGGTTTAGGAAGAAGGCTGCCTAGCGGGTCGTGGGATCTTTATGCAGGCATAGTACCAATATTTTGCGCTTCTAATAAGATTTGAGGTTTAGATGTTGATGATATATATGCGCCTGTGAACTTCCAAAACGATCATTGGCTTGCTATCTGGATATTAATCCCTAAGAGGCACATAGTAGTATGGGACAGCATTGTGAAACATATATCTCATGCACAACTAGATGAGGTAATATAGCCTTTTCTCACAATGGTCCCTTATTTACTTGTTGAGTGTGCTTCCTCAAACGAAGACCGTATCAAATACCTACTGGAGCCATTCACGTATGAGAGAGCGACAATTGGAGTACCACAGTGTCGAGCTGGTGATTGTGGTGTGTACGCCTTGAAGTACATTGAGTGTCATGCTCTTGTGTACACTTCGTTTCTTGTTACCTATTGTGATAAGAACGTGAAGGCTATTCGAGAGAAGATGGTGCATGATATATATCATGAGACCCCTGGCTTCGAAGGCATTGAAGATAAGTTGTTCTATTATAAGGATTTGGATACGTATGGATGACTTAGTATGTATGTAATTATATATTTGTAATGATTTAGGATGACTTAATATGTAATTATTTGACTTAGGATGACTTTGTTGTAATGAACAATGATTGTTGTAATGAAGGATTTACTTTTATGTAAGACGAATAGGATAAGTTCAAAAAAAGACAACACAATCACTTAATAGAAGACTTAACAAAAGACTTAATAGAAGAATTAATAAAAGACTTAATAGAAGACACGCTAGAAGACTTAATAGAAGACTTAACAGTAGACTTGCCAGAAGACTTAACAGAAGACTTTCACGGAAGTCGTCTCACCAGAATACTTAACAGAAGACTTTCACGGAAATCTTTTCACCAGAAGACTTAACAGAAGACTTTCACGGAAGTCTTCTCACCAGAAGACTTAACAGAAGATTTTCACGAAAGTTTTCTCGCCTGATTAGTTGGTACAATGTGGGCGCTTATGACCTGTTTCTTGGCAGTTTGAGCACCTATACTCCATGTGTTGCTTACGGGGTTTGCGTTCTTTAAACCTGGATAGCTCCAACCAAGATTGACATCTTGACTTTTTCTGTCTTTCTAGACCACGCTTTTGTTCTGGAGGAAGGCATTTTCGTGCTTCAACTTCTCTAACACAAGGATATATATTTTGTGAGTATCCTGAGAACAAAAAATCCTTTGAGTAATGCAGACTAACGAGGGTGGCAACATCCACACCTGAAAATGTTGCAGCTGCTATAGCATGAGGACAAAGTATTTTTCAATTGCAAAGACACCACAATCACACTTTCCATGGTCCAAATCAACAACACAGTCTAATTTGCCACCTCTCACAAAGAACCGCCATCCATCAATTGGTTGGATACTCATCAGAGTTGTTGTTTCCGAACGAACCGCCAATAAGACTTCAACTCCCCGAATATGTTGAGTTGTGAGAGTCAAAGCATCTTCTCTCCTTTTCCAATACCACCTTCCTAGCTTCTTACTTATAAACTCCAAAAAGAATGGTATTAGAAATCCTTTAGCTCGTTTGAGTGCGGAATTAACTGACTCAGCAATGTTGCTTGTTTTTATGTTGTACCTTTCTCTTAGACAATGAATCTGTGACCATAAAGATACGTCGACTTCCTCCAAATATGTTACAAGATCAGGGTTTGCACTCCGTATCTCCTCCATGTACCGGTTAAAATCATAATGAGTATGAGCAAATGCAGCATCTTTTACCAAATATAAGATATGCTTTCCCTTATACTTTTAGACAATATTTTGTAGTAGGTGATAATAACAGATTCTTCGAGTCGCCCAAAGAAACACCTTCTCACATGCATATTTAATAGATGTGTGCCGGTCCGAGACTATCACCAGGGGATATTCATCAGAAATACAGCTCCTCCATTTTGTGAAAAATCATTTTCAAGATTCATTGTTTTCAGCATCAACGATTCCAAAGCCAATGGAAATATCTGAAAATTATCATCTTGTGCAGCTGCAACTAACATAACACCTCCATACATTCCACTTAGGTGAGTTCCATCCACCACGATTATCCTTCTCTGATACTGATACCCAACTATAGAAGCTCCAAAGGATATAAATAGATACTTAAATCTACTCTCAGAATCAAGCTCTATACTTGTGATAGAACCCATATTTGCTAACGAGATTTGCTCCAAATATGAAGGAAGCTGCTCATACCCATCTTCTTCTTAACCTCTCCCCATTTCTTGAGCATGTACCAATGCTCGGTATGAAGTGGTGTAATCTAGATTCATGTCAAACATCTTTTTCATTGCATCTTTGATATGTTGTGGAGTTAACCCATCAATAATTTCAACGCCATCTAAGAAAAGACTAGCAATGTAATTTGAAGCACTTCGTTTCCGCTGAGCTATCCGGTATGTCAAGAACATGTATGGTCTTTCACATACTTGGTTACCCAAAAAGTGTTTGCTCCATGTTTCACACTTGCTCTAAGATTCCATACACACCCATTAACACGACATGTTGCCACAGGTAGAGTTTTCGTTGTCTTGTATATTCTGTAGGAGAACCTCTTCTTCACCGTTGTCAACCGCAACTCTGAAACCAGTGCATACTTACAAACAAAATTATGGTTGACATAGATATTGTTGCTGATACCAGTGTATCCTTCCCTATCATATGTTGCTTTCGAATCCTCGAAACCCATATCATCTTCTTCTACATCATCCTCATCTTTAACTTTTCCATAAACACTGTAATCTTCAGCATCGTCAACGTCTTCATCAAAATCAGGGGTATCAATATCCTTCTCCCTACCATTTTTTCCATCTTCAAACAAGTTATCATCATATTATTCCCCTTCTTCAAATTCTTCCCTTTCATTACTATTTTCAGCTTCAACTTCAGCTTCTTCAGAAACTTCATTACTATCTTCAGCTTCTTTGTTTTCAAACTTGCCTCGACTTGATACAGAAAGAAGTATATAATGCGTTTTAATTATCTCAATCAAGTTCCAAACTTACCTATCACTGATAACATGAATAGGAGGAGTGTTTGGAGCCATATGTTGCAACATTGTTCTGGTAATGAATAGGTCAACTCCACAACCTTTGTGTTCATGTCTAGGTTATAATCTTCTTGAGCCATTTGAAGAAGTTCCTCATGTGTAGAACCTTCGGTCAAAAAGAACATTCTCGTTCCTTTGACATAATCAACCACAAAATCCCAAGAATGTTCTTTCACCAACCACTCTCCATCAACTACCGGTAACTGGCGCATCATCTGAAAAAAATATAATTAAAACACATTAGATAACATAGAACATCAATATAGCCTTCTATCATTAGCTAAAAGCTCTAATAAACATGAATGTTGATAACTTCATAATTACCACCAATTAAGGTACAAATTTCATTCAGTAGCCTTAATATTTAACTAATATAAGAAGAAAATATTTAAAAGTCTTTATATGTTTAGAAAAAATGAAAGTTTATTAAATATCAACTTAGAAGACTTCCTGGAAGTCTTCGCCAGAAGACTTTCACGTAAGTCTTCTAGCCGAAGACTTTCAGAAAGTCTTCCGGAAATGTGATTTTTGCTATTGGAAATTTACAATGGAAAACTTTCAGATAAGTCTTCTACAGCAAACCTCTCAGGAAGTCTTGAAATGCCGGAGAAGACGTCCAGGAAATCTTCAAGAAAAAACAGGTTTGTTTTGCAATTGACTAAATTGTGTCAGAAATTTGACTTTCCCAGAAGACTTACAAGTAAGTCTTCCAACCGTTGGTGTTAGTCTTCTTAGGTTATTTTTGCAATTAACAAAAAAACAAAATAATTAATTTTAACCAGAAGAAGTCTTCCGTCGGAAGTCTTTTGTTGACCAGAATCCCGGAATAAAACTACAAAAGACTTTCGTGGAAGTCTTCCGGCAGACGACTTCCCTGGAGACTTACATGTAAGTCTTCTAGCGTAATATGTTTTAGTAGACTTAAGTCTTCTAATACCCTAAACAAAATAAAAAACTAAATATCAGTTAAACACTTAACTAAACCTAAAATCAACTCCAAAACTATTTAATATACACAAAATTAAATAAATATATGTAAAAAAGATTTTTCAAAAAAAAAATAGTTAAGCTTCCAAAATCTAACCCTAAAGATACATACAATACTATAACATATGTTTCCAAACCCTAGACCAAAGCATATCATAAAATGATAGAAACATTCACTCATATATCATTTACAAATGTTTATATTACATGATTTAGATTTTTCCCCCATAAAAATATTTTTTATATAATTTATAAATTATTTTTAAAATTTATTAAACGAAAAGACTTACATGTAAGTCTTCACAGGAGATTTACAAAATCACAGAATACATAAAAAGACGGAAGACTTAAATAGGCTATAAAGATAAAAATGCATACAATTTTTTTTACTCATAAGGAGCATGTTGTAATTTCACTATCCTTTTAGGTTATTTTTGCATTTGATTGATGTTTGAGTACACTTTTACATTTGAATTCAAATTTTACGTTGGTTTTGGCAATTTGCCCCATTACTTATGTGGGAATTTTGATTTGTATTAAATGATTTAGTTAAGAGAGCCTCTGCTCAATTTTTTCATCACGCTAGATAGAGCATATTTAGCATACTATTAAATGTTTGGAGAACAAAAAAAAAAGCAAACATAAACTCACTATGATTGCGCAGAACAAACGATCTAAATTTTTAAGACTCATGGGGAAAAAACACAAAACTGAGTAATTTTATTTAATTATCGTTGTTTTATATATGTTTAGATATATTTTGGTTACTTTTTCACAATACTTTTTGGGGCATTTTGCAAAAGTGACTCAAAACTTAAAGTCAATTGCAAAACCAACCCATGATTTGTTTGAAATTTTGATTTTTTTCTTTTTACTCTAGAATTTCGGATAATTCACGAAAATACAATTACTTTAATATATTTTTTTCGAAAATGATTGTATTACTATATCAGCCTCATCTTCATCAAGTATTTACAATATTACCATTGGCTTCAATATACCAACCACCATTAACAACCAATTTGAAGCTTTTAATGCTTCTAAAAATATTTTTTGATTTTCCTTTCTTGTTTCTAATGCTGAAAAAACTTAATCTCTTTCACTTTCTCTCTTTATTCATCCAAAATACACAAGATTTTGATTCAAAATTTTGTAAGGTTCATAGAGCCATTTAATCTCATGGTTCTTGGTCATTAACGAGTGGGTCGCTCAACTTGGTCATTTTCTGTGGTATTGGAGAAGCTACACAAGTTATCTCAGTTGTAAAGGTATGAAACAATTTTTTACCCAGATTTGTTCGTCCATAAGATCTCCATATAAGTCTTCTCGTTGGAGAAGACTTATATGAAAGTCTTCTGGTCAAAGAACAGGTTAGTTTTTGCAATTGATTTTCTTGGTGTCTTTTTGAAACGACTTATATGGAAGTGGGAAGACTTCCTGAAAGTCTACTAACATTTCTTTGTTAACAAAAAAAAAACGAGAAGACTTTCTGGAAGTCTTCTAGAAAAAACAGGTTTGTTTTTTCAATTGACCGAATAGTGTCAGAAATTTGACTTTCCCAAAAGACTTACAAGTAAGTCTTCTGGGAACAATTCAACAAAAGTCTTCTCAACTTTCAAAATTAAGTCTTCCAACCGTTGGTGTAAGTCTGCTCAGGTTACTTTTGAAATTAACAATAAAAACTTAAAATAATTAATTTCAACCAGAAGACTTCCAGAGAAGTCTTCCGTCGGAAGATTTACTGGTAAGTCTTCTGGAGTTTTATTCCGAGATTCTTGGGAAAGTCAAATTTCTGACACAATACGGTCAATTGCAAAACAAACCTGTTTTTTCTAGAAGACTTCATGGAAGTCTTCTCCGGCATTTCAAATTTTTTTAAAAATCAAAGGAAGACTTCTCGAGAGGTCTACTGTAGAAGACTTATCTGGAAGTCTTCCATTGTAAATTTCCAATTGCAAAAGTGACCTCTCCAGAAGACTTACCCGTTATTCTTCTAAGTCTTTTAAATATTTTCTTCTTATATTAACCAAATATTAAGGCTACTGAATGAAATTGGTACCTTAATTGGTGGTAATTATGAGGTTATCAACATTCATGTTCATTAGGGTTTTTAGCTAATGATAGAAGGCTATATTGATGTTCTATGTTATCTAATGTGTTTTAATTATATTTTTCAGATGATGCGCCAGTTACTGGTAGTCTATGGAGAGTGGTTGGTGAAAGATCATTCTTGGGAATTTGTGGTTGATTATGTCAAAAGAGCGAGAATGTTCTTTTTGACCAAAGGTTCTACACATGAGGAACTTGTTCAAATGGCTCAAGAAGATTATAACCTAGACATGAACACAGAGGTTGTGGAGTTGACCTACTCAATACTAGAAGAAATGATGCAACAGATGGCTCCAACATGCTTCCCTCTTATTCATGTTACAAGTGGTAGAAAAGTTTGGAACTTGATCGAGATAACTAAAACGCATTATGTACGTCTTTTTGTATCAAGCTGAGGCAAGTTCAGAAACAAAGAAGCTGAAGATAGTAATGAAGTTGAATCTGAAGTTGAAGTTGAAGTTGAAGCTGAAGCTGAAGCTGAAGATAGTAATGAAAGAAAAGAATATGAAGCCGGGGAAGAATATGAAGTCGGGAAAGAATATGATGATAACTTGCCTGAAGATAGAGAAATGGTAGGGAGAAGAATGATGATATCCCTTAGTTTGATGAAGACGTTGATGATGCTGAAGATTACAGTGTTTTGGGAAAAAGTTAAAGATGAAGAAGAGGTAGAAGCAGATGATATGGCTTTTGAGGAATTGAAATAGGCATATGATAGGGAAGGATGCACTGGTATCAGCGACAATATTTATGTCAACCAGAGTTTTGTTAGTAAGTATGCACTGGTTTCAGAGTTGCGGTTGACAGCGGTGAAGAAGAGGTTCTCTTACAGAATATACAAGACAACGAAAACTCTACTTGTGGCAAAATGTCATGTTAATGGGTGTGTATGGAAGCTTACAGCAAGTGTGAAACATGGAGCAAACACTTTTTGGGCAACCAAGTATGTGAAAGACCATACATGTTCTACGATAGACCGGATAGCTCAGCGGAAACGATGTGCTTTGAAGTATATTGCTAGTCTTTTCTTAGATCGCGTTGGAATCATTGATGGGTTAACTCTGCAGCATATCAAAGATGCAATGAAAAAGATGTTTGACATGAATCTAGATTAGACCACTTCATACCGAGGATTGGTACATGCTCAAGAATTGGTGAGAGGTTCAGTAGAAGATGGGTATGAGCGGCTTCCTTCAAATTTGGAGCAAATCTCGTTAGCAAATCCAGGTTCTATCACAAGTATAGAGCTTGATTCTAAGAGTAGATTTAAGCATCTATTTATATCCTTTGGATCTTCTATAGTTGGGTATCAGTATCAGAGAAGGGTAATCGTGGTGGATGGAACTCACCTAAGTGGAAAGTATGGAGTTGTTATGTTAGTTGCAGCTGCACAAGATGGTAATTTTCAGATATTTCCATTGGCTTTTGGAATCATTGATGCTGAAAACAATGAATCTTGGGAATGGGTTTTCACAAAATTAAGGAGCTGTATTACTGATGAATATCCTCTAGTGATAATATCGGACCGACACACATCCATTAAATATGCATGTGATAAGGTGTTTCCTTGGCGACTCGAGGAATATGTTAATATCACCTACAACAGAACATTGTCCAAAAGTATAAGGGAAAGCATCTCTTGTATTTGGTAAAGAGTGTTGCATATGGTCATACTCATTATGATTTTAACCGATACATGGAGGAGATACGGAGTGCAAACCCTGATCTTGCAACATATTTGAAGGAAGTTGACGCGTCTTTATGGTCACGGGTTCATTGTCTAGGAGAAAGGTACAGTAGAAAAACGAGCAACATTGTTGAGTCAATTAATTCCGCACTTAAACAAGCTAGAGGATTTCCAATACCATTCCTTTTGAAGTTTATAAGGGAGAAGCTATGAAGGTGGTATTGGAAAAGAAAAGAAGATGCTTTGACTCTCACAACTCAACATAGTCGGGGAGTTGAAGTCTTATTGGCGATTCCTTCGGAAATAGCAGCTCCGATGAGTATCCAACCAATTGATAGATGACGATTCTTTGTGAAAGGTGGAAAACGGGAATGTGTTATTGATTTGGAACATGGAAAGTGTGATTGTGGTGTCTTTGCAATTGAAAAAATACTTTGTCCTCATGCTATAGCAGCTGCAACATTTTCTGGTGTGGATGTCGTAATCCTCGTTAGTCTGTATTACTCAAAAGAAATTTTGTTCTTAGGATACTCACGAAATATATATCCTTGTGTTGGAGAAGTTGAGGCACGGAAAATACCTTCCTCCAGAACAAAAGCGTGGTCTAGGAAGAAAAAAAAGTCAAATGGCAATCTTGGTTGGAGCTATCCAGGTTTAAAGGACACAAATCCCATAAGCTACACATGGAGTATAGGTGCTAAAACTGCCAAGAAACTGGTCATAAGCACCCACATTGCACCAACTGATCGGGTGAGAAGACTTCCGTAAAAATTTTCTGTTAAGTCTTTTAGTGGGAAGACTTCTGTGAAAGTCTTCTTTTAAGTCTTCTGGTGGGAAGACTTCCGTGAAAGTCTTCTTTTAAGTCTTCTGGTGAGAAGACTTTCGTGAAAATCTTCTAATAAATCTTTTATTAAGTCTTCTGTGAAAGTCATTTGTTAAGTCTTCTATTAGATCTTCTGTTAAGTCTTCTGTTAAGTCTTCTATTAAGTCTTATGTTAAGTCTTCTATTAAGTCTTCTGTTAAGTCTTCTGTTAAGTCTTCTATTAAGTCTTCTATTAAGTCTTCTGCTAAGTCTTTGTGTTGTCTTTTTGAAATTATCCTATTCGTCTTTCATAAAAGTAAATCATTCATTACAACATAAATCGTTCATTACAACAAAGTCATCATAAGTCAAATAATTACATATAAATCTAACCCTAAGTATTATAAACAAATAATTACATACATCCTAAGTCATTACAAATAAATAATAACATACATACTAACTCATCCATACGTATCCAAGTCGCTATGATAGGAAGACTTATCTTCGATGCCTTCGAAGCCAGGGGTCTCGTGATATATATCATGCACCATCTTCTCCCGAATATGTTTCACGTTCTTCTCACAAAAGACAGCAGGAAACGAATTATATCCAAGAGCATGACACTCAATGTACTTCAAGGCGTACACACCACAATCACCAGTTGTGCATTGTGGTACTCCAATTGTCGCTCTCTCATACGTGAATAGCTCAATTGAGTATTTGATACGTTCTTCGTCGGTGGAAGCGCACTCAACAAGTAAATAAGGGACCATTGTGAGAAAAGACTCAATTACCTCATCCAGCTGTGCTTTTGATATATGTTTCACAATGCTGTCCCAGACTACTATGTGCCTTTTAGGGATTGATATCCATATAGCAAACCAATGATCGTTTTGGAAGACTTAACTAAGTCTTCACATTCGGAAGACTTAACTAAGTCTTCTGGTAATAATTTTTTATAGATGACTTACATAGAAGTCGTACTATTTTGGGAAATTACCTCTCTGTTGTTAACGTCTTTAAAAAATTTACGTCCTTTGCCACCCTTGAATGCCAACAACGGTGGAGACGGTTTGTTTGGTATAGGATTTCCATATTATCCCCCAATTCTAGCAGAACATGGTAGATCCACACCTGGACAACTTGTATGAACCCATCGACAGTATAAGACTTCGTGAAATTTTTTGCCCTCAAAGAGTCCATCGGCACCTTAAACGCCACTCTCTCCCATGGATAATTCTCGAATTTCTCTGAATCCATGACGAGCCTTGCAAGACTATCTCGTGTTGCGCTTGAGTACTTCCTCCCTTCAATGAATCCAGAGAAGTTTGGTAGGTATCCCAGCCGCAAGCGATCATCCCGAGACCACTCTTGGCATCTCTTACTTGCTCTTATTATCTGCTCCGAACTTGGACCAGCATCGACAGAAACACCAATCCGCTCCCAGAAAGAAGCCATCTCATTTGTAACCTCACATCTCGGATTTTTAAGGTTCTCAATGTACTCGCAGTTGAGACCAGTGAGTTATTCAAACTCTATCAGTTAAAACCTCACCGGATCTGCACCAACCAGACTCCAAAGCTCATACTTTTTCTTGATGTTGACCTAGAAACAGAGCATTTAATGAACCAACCTTGATGCCTAACCAAAATCCATCTCCTTGAACTTTAGGAAGACTCCCAATCTTGATTCCTTAAGCTCCTCGTATTCATCATCATGTAGAGCATTCCTTACAGCAGAAAACAACTTGGAGTCATCTGTATGGTATGTTATGCTTTTGATTAGAAAGGGCTCTTCCCCTAAGGTAAATATCCTCTTTGAGAGTTCTAGTGAATCCATTATTCAATCTGCAAAACAATTAAAAACCAACATCTCAATCATAAACCAAACACAATTATTGCAAGACTTCGTAGAAGACTTCCAGTTATTATTATCCGAGAAGCCTACTGGAAGACTTACTGGAAGTCTTCTAGTAAGTCTTCCAATAAGATTCTCGAATAATAATAACTGGAAGACTTCGTAGAAGTCTTCCAGTAATCTTCTCCGAGAAGCCTACTGGAAGACTTTCTCGAAGACTTCCACAATGTCTAGATGAACATATTGAAGAACTTACAGTTGGAAGCGAAAGCGGTGAAGTTAGGCTCGGCAACGATAGCAGCGGTTAACAGATCTGCAAAACTCGAAATAAAATTGGAAGTCAGACTATCACGTTTAGGGTTTAACGGTGGCGAAACTTCGTAAAGGTTCGCCTTTAGTCAAAATTTGGACTCGACACCAAAAAGGAAGAACTTACCGGCGGCGGAGCTCAACGATAAAAATAACAGAACACGAACGGTTTTGGATCTGGAAAAAAAGGAAGCGGGTTAGTTTAATCTCCAAAAATACTATTCTGACATGAAAGATAAATGAGATTTGATGAAAGAAAGAGATTAGCGGCGGTGAAAAATGACGGAAAACGAGAAATGGTGAAAATCGTCTTCGGTATCGTCTTTAAGGAGAAACGGCTAGGGTTCCGTGTTTTACCAACAAATAGTAAATTAATAAAAAAAAGTTAAAAATAACTATTTATATGTCCGGTAAAACATACGGTTAGGTTAACTGTAAATTGGTAAAATTAACAACCGATTCGGCATAGAAGACTTACAGAGAAGTCTTTTGGCAAAAAACAAACGAGAAGACTTACGGGGAAGTCTCGTACACCCTAATACGTCGAAAAGACTTACATTTAAGTCTTCTAGCATAATATATTTTAGAGACTTAAGTCTTCTGATACCCTAAACAAAAAGACAAACTAAATATCAGTAAACACTACACTAAACTTAAAATCAACTCCAAAACTGTTTAATATACAAAAAACTAAATAAAAATATGTAAAAAATGAATTTTTTTTAAAAAAAAATTAATCTTCCAAAATCTAACCCTAAAGATACATGCAATACTAGAACATGTGTTTCCAAACCCTAAGACGAAAGAATATCATGAGATGATACATTCACTCATCTATGTTGAAAACAATACAATTTTACTAAATTTTATTTTATGTCATTTACAAATGTTTATTATTACATGATTTAGATTTTTCTCCCATCAAAATATTTTTTATGTAATTTAAAATTATTTTTAAGATTTACTAAACGAGAAGACTTACATGTAAGTCTTCTAAGAAGACTTACAAAATCGCAGAAGACTTAAAAAGGTGGAAGACTTAAAAAAGACGGAAGACCTAAATAGGCTATAAAGGTAAAAACGCATACAGTTTTTTTCATAAGGGGCATGTTGTAATTTCACTATTCTTTTAAATTACTTTTGCATTTGATTGATGTTTGGTATACTTTTACATTTGAATTCAAATTTTAGGTTGGTTTTGGCGATTTTTCCTACTTTTCTTTGACATTTTGAGTCATCCAAATCACAAGGAATACGGAAGCAGACCTAGGACAACATCAATTTGTTATATCCTTTCCAAACAAGAACAAAGTATCAAATTACATTACTGAATTGATATTTTTACAAGTGAATTTAATGAACATCTTATTTGTTACCAAATTTAAATTTAAAAAATTAAAATATTAATAAAATTTGATAACCAAAAATTTATATATTAAAAAAAAAGGAAAACACAAATATAAACTATTCTAAATAAACAAAAAACAGACATGTATTAGAAACTTACAATAATATAACACAAAATAACTAATAGAAAAACATAAATTTCAAACACATTTAAGAAAAATCATAACAATAAAAAATATAATCCATTCAAAATATTTTTCAACATTCATCAAATCAACCACAATAAAAAATTTAATCTAATAATTTTTTCCTTTTTAATCACTAAACTAAAATTAAATAAAATTGACAGAATATTGATACAAAATCACAACTAAATTAACAAATAACCAGAAAATATATAGCAAATATAAAATAATAGAAAAATATAAAAATAAAATATAATAGATATTTAAAATTCACTGTCAAAAATTCCAAAATAAATCTTGAACATAAATTTAATTTTGATATGAAAATTACATATGTAATTACACTGTCGGAATTAAATACATAATATAAAATAATTTAACAAAAATATAAAACAAATATATTCAAAAAATTACAGCGAAAAAATAAAAACAAAGCACATCTCCACAAAAATAATTTCAATAATCATATTATAAATTTTGTTAGCCACACAGTAATTGAAAAAAAAATAGCACAAATTATGATTTATGAAAAAAACAAAATATATATATATATATACAATTTTTCAAAAATATATATATATATTAAATTATCTTATTATATAAAGAAGGAATTTCCTCTCTTCTTAAAGTACCATGTCATTAATTAGTCTCACGAGCTCATGACACGTATGAACTTATATTTTTGGATTTCCCTAAGTTTTTTATTGGTCTTTTCAATGGGCTTCACATGATTGGTAATTTGGGCTTTTTATTTATCTCAGCAAAACACGCCACATTTGGCTTCCTCTACAATAGTCGGCAGCTTTACGGAGTTATCATTATAGCATTAGAGATTCAACAATCACAATCATTATCACAGACAAAGATCCACGCCCCTTCCAATATCAACTACCCTAAACCCCTCCACTGATGTTTCAAATCAGAAGAGAAAGTGTTTGTACTCTCCCACGACGCACCTTGGATCATTCTGCTGCGGTTTTCACCGGCGATTAGAAAACGAGAAGGTCAGAGCGATTTTGGGGTTGTACCTGAGATAATTTTGGGGTTGTACCTGAGATAATTGGCTTTGGTGAATTCACTGCGAGGATCATGAGCGAGGAGGCAGAGCGGTTTAAAAAATATTTGACGAAGAGTATGGTTAAACCGTCGTCTTTCCATATATGTCGCCGTCATGAGTTCCGGCCACAACCTAGCCGCTTCTAAGTACTGCATAAAGATCAAGATTAGAATAATTAGTAATCTAGGATTTTCGAATGAAAAATATCCTAGAATAACCCTAAAAAGTTTTTGTCACAAAATAGCTTTTAACTAAGAAAGTGACCAAAATATTTCACTAAAAAGGTAAATATACACTTATACCGACATGGTTAACTATTCTAGACGTAGTGTTTAGAGTTAAAGGATGAGGTTTTGGGGTTAAAATTTCAAATTTACAAAAATAAAAAATAAATATTAAAAGATTTAAAATAAAAAGATACTAATTTGGTCATTTTTTTTTTAAATGCTATTTTGTGACAAAAACTTAAAAAAAAAAAATTATTTGAGAAAATTGCTCTTTTCGAATTTAGCTTTTTTTTTTTGTTTCTTTCGTGTGAAGGAATTATCTTTTGGTTTTCCTTGGCCCAGTATATCGAAGCTTATGTGTATGTACATGTTGATACATCACCAGGATCGATATTCTCAGTTTTTTTTCTTAATATTCGAAACTTTAGTAACTCTATTGACCCTCCAAACGTTCTCAACTTTACATTTTTCACTTTTGGTATGTCTGACTATGAAAGTTTCCATTTTATGTTTATAGAATGAGAGAGATACACCAAGTATATGCGTCCTTAATGGTTTCTTCCAACTATTGATGATGATGATGCAACTTATGTTGAAAAGATACTAAGAATCAAGGATCGTGTTCTTTTTTTCTTGGAATCATATCTCATTTGTCATAGACATGTATTATAAGATTTTTCAGCTTTGTTAAAAATTGAGAGTAATATAGTAGCAAGTCTAGAGAATCTTTTATTTGTTCTCCCTCCAATGACTTTATTCATTCATCTATACTATCTAAACAAGAAATTCATTTTAAGATCGAACAATGTCCTGGAAACAGTGCATATGGGGATGGTTGCTAGGCAAGCAAGGAAATAACTGAGAGACCGCAAAAGATCTTCCAGAAAAGCCTACGCAAGTGCAGGCACCTTCCACTGTTGTTATTCCTTTAAAATTTTAAATGGTTATATATACTAAGTTTACAGGAAAAGCAAAGAACCAAGCCTTGATTGAGGATTGAACTTAGGAATTTTAAATGCGTGCAAAAGCCAAGAAAAGGTAAAAACATCTTAACTATACACATATGCAAGTTAACATGGATGATCCATATATTTCTTACTTCAAACAGACCAAGTAACAGTAGCTTATCATATTTTTAAACTTCGTCCACAGGTTTTGTAAGTTGTAACGAAAGAACCAAACAACCCAGCTTTGCATATACTATGCTACCCTATTATTACTGAAGATTACATGGCCAAGATTTGTGTAAACTAACGCAGCTCATTTTTGACCTGCAACATGGATCGTTACACCCTCTCGGGAAAAACAAGGTCACCTACAAACACTAAAACTTAACTGCGAATTATATTAAATCTTACTAAAAGCTAAATAATCTGTCCTTTTTTACAGACCATCAAATAAGCAGCAGCTCAAAGAAATGGGAATTGGTGACATGTCCAATATTTGGAGCTTTAGTTTGGAGCCTCAACTACCAACCACAGCTTGGGAGTTACAAATTTTCTCTATACAGAGATATTCAACAACCTAAACTCATCAATGGTAAGTCGATATTACTCCTACAAATTACTACTGATTCACAGTCAACTGAAGCACATAACCATGCATTCCCTGCAGGACCAAGAAAAAAGTACAGAATGAGCATTTATGGTACCAAAGAGGATGCTCCTGGCATGCACCTGCTGCGAAATCATTGCAGGATCCTAACTGCTACACACTCATTTCTATCAGGAAAAAAGGGGTTATGTTCATAGCCATTTTAAACACAACACATTTTGCAAAATAATAATTACTTCGTCCCTATATGGACTCTCACTACAAATGAGCAACTGGTTACTATATGTCAAAAAGGAATGCACAATTCATACGCTACTATTTCCCCGGCGCCCCGCAAGTGAATACCAATCTACTTAATTCAGAACTGAGTTGTATGAGGACAACAAATATTCAACAATCAATTCTCACCCGGCCAATACTTTCCATTCTGACGTTTCCAACCTCCATGCACTCTTCGACATACAACAAAAGCTTGCTGTGCAACTTTTAAACAAACCAATTGTTCATCGGTTAACTTACATATATATATTAGAAACTAAATATACTGCCATTGTCATAATTACAATAACTTTACATTCCTTCCCATATTGAGACAATCTCATGTCCTCCTAAACCACTGGTGTACCCTAAGGTTTAAACATTAAAGAAGCTAGCTACACCTCTAAGCAAGCTGTAAATAGACTTTATTGGGCCAGTTCATAATTGAAAAACACAAAACTATTTTTTTTTGTCAACCCATTTTCATTATTATTATGAGAACATTAAGGTTTTGTACAAGCATATCTAGACATTCCAAGAAATTACATAATTGTCATTTCTTTTTCTTGCTTGTTTTGCAAACTTATCTACATTAGTAAGAAAAGGTCTTGTACTATGTTGAAAGCAAAAATGTTAATGAGGTCTAGCTAGTTGACAAACATCATGAAGAATCATAGCAGCCTCAATACCATTTGTTGCATTTTCATCTTCATTCATGTAAGACCCGATCCTGGCCCAAAGGACCCAACTAGGACCCGCAGTCTTACTTTGCTTATTTATGTAATTTTTGTTCATTTTAAAGGTTCCGTAATCATCTAAGTCCATTTTCGATCATATAAGGTTCAAGTATACCGATCCCTAAGTCTAATCAGATAAGAGAAAGTGTATCTTTATTGATATGAAAACTTGTGATCCAATACATAGATTCAGTTGCACAATAGGCTACTATAAGTTCAAATGTTTATACTAACTAAACTATCCCACAACCCACACATCCATCCTCGGCTAAGGTCTTCATGGTTCCTTGGCCTTGCCACGGTCCTGGTCTGATCCTGTGAACACACCATCACAAGACATATGTATGAGTACAATCCGATAACCTAACATATCAATTCTACTTGCATGGTTCGGTCCTTCTATTATCTACTCTACAATCTATTTTCTTAATTCACAAGGCACGCGGCCTCATCCAGGACGATCCTCAGGACGTCCTGGACCATCGCCCATCGCACGGCCTGACTGATTCCATGCGGACCATCCCTTAGTCCACACTAACTCCAATCGGCCATGGTTGGCTTCCCAATCTATCCTATCTAAATAAACCTCCAAAAACTAAATAAAATTCATGACAATTCCCTAAAAATCCTGATTAGGAATGATCCACAATCAGAATCCAAAGGATCGGCCTCGATCCTATTGATCTCGGCCTTAACCGGCCAAATTGGCCATAACTAACCTTCCATGAATCAATTAGGTAAAACCTAATAAAACCCATGATAATTCGTGATAAATCCCCAATAAGAGGAATCCATGGTCGGAATTCAATGAATCCCACTGGAACATATAGAACCCGACCAAGACCAGTCCGGCCTAAGGCCAAGGACTATGCGCCTGGACCGGCCAAAGCCTTGGTCCAGTCACGCCAGTTGATCACACCATCCACTTACATAATATACAAGAAGAAGAAGAAATCAAATATGTAAATGGGAAGAAATGGGTTTGGAACCGTCAACCCACCCACGGCCATTCGGCATCAAGCCGCGGCCATGGCAGGATGGAGCGGTCCTTCCCACTCACCTTGGGCGTGCGCTCTGGAGTGCTCAAGCCCTTCTCTACTTCCTTCTCCTTGCCTTTTGATCCCATTCTCAGTCGATCTCTTGATCGGAATCCACCACCAATTCTCACGGCAAGCCTTTGATCGAACTCTCTCTTTCTCTCTTTGTATTTCTCTGTCTCGATTTGGGCAGAGTTTTCCTTAGAGGAAATTGTGTCAATTATGGACCCCTAGGGTCTGTATTTATAGGCCGAAACCGACCCCCAACCGCCTGGACGAACAGGCACAACCTGTTGGCCGAATGGGTGCAACTTGCACCACTTGCACCCCTTCGCCCCAACCGCCTCTAACCGTCCCATTTCACCCTTATCCTCTTCGATGGCCAGTTCCTGGTCCTGCCTGCTGCTCGGCCAACTCGTCCAAGGCCCCAAATGGTCGGACCTCCCTTGACCTCCCTGGTCGGCACCATAACCGCCCCTGACCCGGGTCCCATGACCAGGACATAATCCCTTCACCCAGCTGAGGTGAGCTGGTTGCTAGCTGCCCCAGCTAGGTGAGCTAGTGGTCCAGCTACTGGAGCTGTCTTAGACTGGTGGTCCAGCTGCTGTAGCTGACCGGGTCGGGTGTGAGCTGCTCCGAGCTTGGTCTGGCTGACTGAACTAAATCCCTATCTGGTCCAGCTGCCTTAGAACTCTTCCGACCTTCGTTCCTATTGCCTCCCTCGATCCTGGTTAAGTCTCAGCCTACCGAGGCCCTTAACCATCCGCTCCAGCCATGATACGCTTGTCCTTAGGTCTTATGACCTGACTGGTACGTCTCCTCGTACCATGGCTGTGCCCAAGGCCTTAGCCAGATTCAGGGACATGACAATTCACCTGTTGAAGATTAAGGTGATTATAGATTGCCTTACAATCTCCAATAAAAGAGACTTCACTATAAGACAACCGTATCATTTGTTGAACTGCCATTAATAAAGCTATTGCCTCTGCTTCCAATGGGGTATTTGTTGGTGAGATTGAAGATCGTCCTTGCAGAATTTGAGTGCCCTCTCTGCTCAACAGGGACCACGCAATTCCTGCACTTTGCAGAGGACTCTTCCATGAAGCGTCTACCAGGCAGTAGTATTGAGCTTTTGGATTGATTATATCTAGAACTTTTGGCTTAAATCTAGCATCATTCTTGGGGTTGCTCTCCTTAGTCTCTGTCTGAACTTCTTGCCACAATATTCTTTCTGAGATTGCAGCACTAATAGTATGTGTAATATGTATTCTCTTGTTGGCATATATTAGCTCATTTCTCATCTTCCATAATTTCCATCCTATGAAGAAACCCAATAGTTCTTTAGGTTCTTTTTTAAAAATCTTGAATCATCTCTTCAATATTTCTGTAGTGCTGAGGATGAGCCAACCTTTCAGAGGATATCCCAATAGGCGCCATATTCCAAATCTCAGAAGCCACTCTACAAGTGAAAAATAAATGATTAAGTGTTTCTATCTCTTCCCCACACATTTGGCAATATGGATCAACTTTTAGGTTTCTTCTCAACCTAGTCTCTGCAACAGCTATTCCTCGATGAGATAATCTCCACCATAAATCTTTTATTCTAGGAGGTAGATCCAAGTTCCAAATCTCTATGCATACTTTTTAGTAGGATCAGGGATTAGGGAGTTTTGAACCTGATTGTTAGTCTTTTTCGATATATGCTGACGAATGAACTTGTATCCTTCCTTCACTGTGTAGTCGCCGTTTCTGGAGGTACCCCATATTAACACATCAGTCCCATGCGTAATACTTGGTCTGGTGTTATTAATAAGTTGCACATCTTCATACCTTATTAGCTGCTCCAATTTTTGTTGATCCCATTGCTTAGTATTGCTTATAAATAAGTCACTTACTTTCATGTGTGGATAGACAATTTGACCTTTCGGCTCCAAAGAAGAGAGTTGTGCTTTCGGGATCCAGTTATCAGACCATACATTTATGTTTTTTCCATCTCCTACAATCCATCTTGTTCCTTTTTTCGTCAATTCTTGAGCTTGTATAATACTCCTCCAAGCATAACTTGATAAGTTAGATCTGCAAGCATGAAAGAAGTCTGTTTTTCTATAGTATTTGCTTTTATAAACTCTTGCTAAGAGTGATGATGGATACTTAATGAGTCTCCATGATTGCTTTGCTATGAGAGCAAGGTTAAAATCTTCTAGATCCCTTATACCTAAACCACATTCGTTTTTTTATTTTGTTATTTTACTCCATGATATCCAATGCATCTTATGTTTTTCCTTTGATCCTGACCACCAAAATCTCTTCATTGCATCAGATATATTTTGTAAAATACTCTTAGGCAACAAAAAGCAAGACATTGTATAAGCAGGCAAAGCAGTTATAACAGTTTTCAACAAAAATTCTTTTCCTGCTTGCGAAAGCATCATATTGTACCAGCTATCCATCTTATTTAATACTCTTTCTTTTATATATTCAAAAGAATCTTTTTTGTTTCTACCAATATGTTCTGGAACTCCAAGATACTTTCCAAATCCACCTACTCTAATGATTCCAGTTTTTTTCGTAATGAGCTCTTGAATAGAACCAGGCGTACCTTTGGCAAAGTTTATGGCAGATTTATTGTAGTTTACTTCCTGACCTGACGCCAACTGGTATGCATGTAGGATAGATAGTAGTTGATGACACTCTAACTCTGTTTCTTTGCAGAAAATCAAGGAATCATCTGCAAATAAGCGGTATGAGATGGGTGGCCCTGATTTTGATGCTTTGAATCCATGAAGTTTCTGCTTATGTATACTGACTTTAATCATTCTGAACAAGCCTTTCGTACAAATTAGATAGAAGTACGGAGAAATTGGTTCACCTTGTCTGAGTCCTCGTTGAGGATGAATGGTTTGTCCTGGTTCCCCGTTGAGTAAAATTGAGTAGGATACTGTCCTAATGCACTTGCTGATCCAGTTCCTCCAAGTGCTGCAGAACCCCATTTTCTGCATCACAACATCAAGATAGTCCCACTCTACTTTGTCAAAGGCTTTAGTAATATCCAGTTTTAATGCCATAAACTTATGCTTCAGTTTTTTTTTGTATTTAGAGAATGCATAAGTTCATGGGCAATTAAAACATTTTCTGTAATATGCCTCCCTGGTATGAATGCAGACTGGTTTTCCGAAATTATCCTATGCAGCCAAGGCTTGAGTCTCTCAGATAGAATTTTTGATATTACCTTATATGCTACATTTGATAGACTGGTTGGCCTATAATCTTTCATGGTGAGAGGCGATTCTATTTTAGGGATAAGGCATATATGTGTGTGGTTTATCTCTTTTTCTAAATGATTTTGTTCAAAGAACATGCGAACATGAGAGATTAAACCTGGTTTACTGGTATCCTAATGATGCTTGTAGAAGCCTGCGTTTATCCCGTCCGGACCAGGAGCCTTATCCTGATTTATTACAAACACCGCCCTCTTTACTTCTTCTTCTGTAACAGGTTGAGTTAAGGACTTGTTCATTTCATTATTAACATTCTTAGGAATACCTTCAAGTAGGTCAGGATCAATGTTTACTCCGTTAGACTTATATAATTGCTGAAAATAGTCCTCCATATGTCGATGAATCTCTTCATCCTTATTATAAGTGTTCCCTTTATCATATTGGATGTGAATGATTCTGTTGTAACTCCTCCTTTGTTTAGTCTTGGCATGGAAATATATTGTATTTCTATCTCCTGCTTGCAACCATAGTGCACGGCTTTTGGTTCTCCAATACTCTTCCTCCATCCTGTAAAGACTATGTATTTGCATCTTAAGGTTAGTAATATTTCCATAGTCTATCATCGGAGCATTATAAGCTTCATGTATCTTATGTTTTAGCTCCTGGATTTGCCTCATAGTGTTTGTATGATTCTGACTTTTCCAGCAAGAATTAGTGTCTAAGAGCAGATGCCTAAGATCTGAGCCAACCCAAGGTAGTAACTTAACATACGATGCAGGATAAAGCTCTAACCAGTCACAGTTAGCCAATACTCTATCTATTCGGGATTTTATTGTATAGTGAGACCTATTCCCTATCCAAGTATACTCGCCCCCATCATTTT
Source organism: Sinapis alba (assembly GCA_012274485.2). Classification (NCBI taxonomy): domain Eukaryota; kingdom Viridiplantae; phylum Streptophyta; class Magnoliopsida; order Brassicales; family Brassicaceae; genus Sinapis; species Sinapis alba. The sequence goes on along the minus strand of MU106082.1, from coordinate 1,136,874 downwards.
TACATCATGCATTCCCATACTAGATAACATATATCTGCCTAAACAAAGCAAATGAAGCTTCTGACCTCAGTACACCTCCTTCTTTTTCATTGTTGCTTTTGATTTCATTGAAATCTCCAAGCATCAATCTTGGTTTAGTTGCATATAAGCCTGCCAATGCAGAAGACATTAAATTCTTTCACTGAACATGTTGATACTTCAAAGCCGGATTCCCATATATATAAGGCATACAAAAGGTTTTATGGTCATCCGTTACAGTCATACCAGTATAATACAATGAGGGGATTCCCAAAAAAGAAACTTTAACTGTATCATACCAGAACCCAGCAGCTCCCCCAGCCCGCCCATTACTAGATACAACAAAACAATGGGTATAACCTAGTTCTTTAGCTAATTTGTACACAACTTCATCTACATTTTTTGTTTCTACTAGGAGCATGATATCAGGTTTATATGTTTTCCTGATATCTTTTAAGTATGGAATTGTCAGAGGGCTCCCTAACCCCTAACAATTCTAGTGTAATATTTTAATGGCTGACGTGGTGGCTTTGGGGGAAGAACCACCAAACCCTGTGTTTCTGTTTGAGTAGAACTTGATTCTTGTCTTTTAGCATTCCTCGAAGCATTTTCCGTCTTTGTGTCTGGAGTTTTGCGTTTTGTACCTTGAATTCCCAGCTCGCTCTCTCCATGGATCGTTATTGAACCAACTGAGTATTGGGCTTCATTTTCTTGTCCTTCTTGTATTAGTTGATTTCTGTCTGCTGGTTGTTGCTCTCTCACAGGTTGTTGAGGATTAGAAGTTTCACCCTTCTCTATTGATCCTAAGTATCATGAGATTGCATTGTTTCTTTCTTCCACAGTCGCATACGGATTAGTGATGGTGTCCATCATTTCCATGGACCTCTGAGATAAATTAGCATAGGCTGAACATACTTCATATTCATGCTTTAAACTTCCACAGGTTGTACAAAACTTCTGCAATCCCTTGTATCTGAACTTCAGAAGCACTGGCCTTTCCCCTTTCATTATTTCTACCCACCTACTTAGAGTTATAAGATCATCTACATCGAACCTTATTTTTACCCAGACAGATGCTTCTCTTGTATTTGTTGACTCGAAGATAGATACCTCCTCAACATGTCCCAACTTAGAGCCTATACTTCTAACCATTTTTTCCGCCTATAGATACCAGGGAGATCAAGGATTCTAACGCAGAACGGGATGTCTTTGAGGAACGGTGGATGATTCCTATTATCCCATTTATCTAAAGCTACTATCCATCCGCGATAGGTATATGAGCGTTCTCTATCACTTTCCTCATGTGATGCTCAGTATCAAAGTAAAAGTTGACTAATCCTTCATCAGTAACTTGACTTTCTACTTGTTCATCAAGACGCCATGTCCTTGGTAACGCCACTTTGATTCCCGACGGGTTTTGATGATCTGGATTAAGTCCCTTTTCCAACAAACAAAGCTTGTGATCTCTTATAAAGTCCTCATGAGCATCTGCATGTACCATCCATGGTGATTGATCAGCTCCTAAGGAAAGATTTGCATAGCCTGCCATACTTCTCGAAGGGAATTCATGTGATATGAGTAATTTTGATTCTGATCTGAATCCATATCCTGCTTCTCCATGATTTTCTGCTTGATAACCAATCTGAAAGGAAAGATTTTAGATCTCCAATGAGAATTTTGATGTCGCCTCGCGAGGTCTAGAGAGAGAAAGAAGTTTCTAGCATTTTGGTTTGATAAAAAAAACACAAAACTATAATATGGATTAACAAACAATCACATAAAAAACAATATTCAAGACTCAAAAAAACTAAAAACCCAACTATACATCTCACACACAGAAATTAAATCAACCCCAATTTAAATTAAAAAACAGGGCACCACCAAAATCAAACATGAAACAAAAGAAAACAAATTCTAGGAATGAACCAATAGGGCAACACATCATTTCATATATCTCATCGAAGGTTTTCATTTAACTTGACCAAATGGTAACTTACAATTACAATAACATGGGTACATCCGCCGCAGATGCTTCAAATTTAAAGGCGTGTCCACCATTATCTACCAATCAACAATTGCATATGACCATCAAATTATATCCCTCGCGTAGCGCGGACACACAACTAGTATTAAAAAAAGTTGAGATGGATATTCATCCGCTCATACGTTTATACATATAGATGTATATTTATAAGTAAATATAGAGTTTTAAATATATACTTATATAATTATTATTGTAACATATAATTTTAATAATTTTATTTATAAAAATATTAAATAAAGATAGAATATAAAATCTTTATAAAAAAATATTATTTTCAAAAAAAATATTTGTTTTATAATTTTTAGTTTGAAAAATTTACAAGTCATATAATTTCATTAATTTTTGTTTTTCAAAATTTTATTATGTAAAAGTATTTAAAGAAAAAAAACAAATTTGTATAAAATTTTTTATTTATTTGTTTTAAATAAAGTGGATAAGATATCTGAATATTCAAAAATATCCATAATTTTTTTGGATATCTTGAAACTGAATATCCATATTTTTTTAAAGAAACAAATCGAAAAATATACTGGAAATATGATACTATTAGATCCGTATCTACCGCTATTAGTGGTACATCGATAAGTAAAATAGATTGATACATTCTTTTGCAGTTCTGTAAATTTAGGAGCTTGTGTTCTGAATATACTTTCTTATTTAACAAAGTAAAGCTTTACAACGTATATATACAACCCAGCGAGAAGATATTCCTAAAACGAGAACAGGAAATATCCTTAACATAATGGAAGTTATCCTTATCTTAACAAATGAGAATATTCGATATTATCCTCGGCACACAAGGATCCCTAATACTCCCCCTCGAGTTGGAGAGTGAAGATTATGAACTCCCAACTTGGACAACAAGAACTCAAACTGAGGTCGGCCAAGGGCTTTAGTAAGGATGTCAGCAAGTTGATCCTTCGTACGAACGTGACGCATTGTGATGAGATCCGCTTTGGCAGCATCGCGAACACTATGACAGTCCCGTTCAATATGCTTAGTTCTTTCGTGAAACATAAGATTTGAGGTAATGTGTATCGCAGCCTGACTATCACAATAAAATGGCACGGGCATAGATGGTGAGATGCCGAGGTCTTTAACAAGAGGAACAATCCACTTCATTTCGTGAACTGCTGTTGCCGTTGCACGATATTCAGCTTCAGTTGACGAGTGAGAAACGGTATCATGTTTCTTAGTTTTCCAGTCAATAGGAGAGCCACCAAGAAGAACCACAAACGAACTGAGTGAATGACGCGTTAGAGGACACGACTGCCAATATTCATCACAGTAGATAGATAGTTCAAGATTACTCAGATCGTAAGAGAATCCCTTGACCAGGGGACCCTTTAAAAAAACGCACAATGCGCAAAGCTGCATCCCAAAGAGCTTGACGAGGAGTTTGCATGAACTGAGACAGCAGGTGAATCGAGTATGACAACTCAGGACGGGAGATCACAAGATATACCAGTCTTCCTATCAGTCTACGATATTGGCACGGGTCGGGGACCAAAGGACCATTATCAGAAGCGAGTTGGTGATTTTACTCCATAGGTGTACCGGCCGGCTTAGATGCAAGCAAGCCTGTTTCAGCAACAATATCAAGAACATAGTTCCGTTGAGAGAGAAAGATGCCTTCATCAGACCGAGCTACTTCAATGCCTAAACATATTTTAATCTCCCCAAATCTTTCATGTGAAAGCAGGAACCCAAATAAGCTTTGATTTTTTCAGACGATCCAAGTTGTTGCTTGCAATAACCAAGTCATCAACATATATAAGAACTCGAATCTCGACCTCACCTTTGATAAATGTGAATAATGAATAATCTTCGTAGGACTGCTCGAAACCGAATTTAATAAGCGACTGCGAGAGCTTTGCAAACCCTGAAGAAACGCATTATGGACATTCATTTGATGAATCTCCCATTTCTTAGCTGCAACAATACGAAGAAGAGCAGGAACAGTGGTCATTTTAACCACGGGCGCAAACATTTTGTTGAAATCTTCACCTAATTGTCCCATTAGAATTATATTTAATTGTCAAGATCCAATGTGAACCAAGTGCGACTTTGCCTGGCAGGAGAGAAGCAACATCCCATGTGCTGATGTTATCATGGAAATGCAAGATGAACCAGTTCAAGAAGAATACAACAATCAGGATTCTTAATCATTCCAGAAGGTCCAGTGGCTCGTGCTAGATCAAAAAAACTCAAGGAAGTTGTTACTGGAATGCTTAAGTCCATTGAAGAGCAAAAAGAATACCTTGGCAGAAATGTCCATAATGAAGCCTTCACTTTTATGGAGTTCTATCAAACGAGCTGATCAACATTTAGAAGGCTGTTGTGTGTACTCTTTTTCCCTAGCTAGGTTTTGTCCCACTGGATTTTCCAAGTTAGGTTTTTAATGAGGCCACAACAGACCTTATCACATATTAAGTGTTGGTCCCTTTAGTTATCTAAGTTTTAATCTATAGTTTTATGTTATGTTTTAAAATCTTAGTTTATTTTTGGTCTTTGGAGCGTGTGGACTCTTTTAAAACTTTGTGTGTTCCCAAGGGTTTTGTGCATGTATAACCATTGGTCTCCTTGTTCTCTTTATATTCTATCAAAGTCTGAATAGAAATTCATCATCTTTTCAATTAAAAATCTTTCTTCTGCTTCTTTTGTTTCTGTCAAAATATTAGAGCTGATGGTGTGTAATATCCAGCATTTGGGTTCTCTTATTTAGTGTGTCATATCTGGATCAGAAACCTTGGAGTATCAGGTGTCTAACCATACCTCTTGTGTCCCACATCAATCCACACGCCTTGAAGGAGGTTGAGTCTATTGATTCTCTGCTTGCAAGGATTATCACTATTCTTTCAGTTTCCAGAGACTAACCTAGGGGTGTATTATGTTGTATCAGAACAAATCTCTGGAAGGAAGTTTCTAAACTCTTTGATTTCTCTTTTTATTTTTGAATTTTTTTTCTCAGATTTAGGGTTCATTTTTTTTCCGATCTGTTCTAAGCTGTTTAGATCTGTTATGTTTGGGTTTGTGGTCGAAAATCTCTGTCTAGGTTTGAATCTGATTGGATTTGAGCTTGAATAGATTGAATTTTTCTTGATTTGTTGAGTTTCTGGACAATCTGTTCTAGGTCTAATCTCAGGTTTGAGTTTTAATCTGATTATGATCTGATTTAGGGCTTGTTATTTTCGATTTGTTATGGGTTGTTGTTGGATATGTTTCTATCTGCAAGTTGATTATTGTTTCCTCTAGAACTCTTTACTGGTTGCTGTGTTTTATGATTCCAAGTACATCATGACAGGAAATGAAGAGGAAAGCAGCAACAACACCAATAAACTGTTCTATGAAGCTATGACTGCTTAGTTTCAACAAATGATGAAAGCTACTATGGATGAGTTTAGAGAAGAGCTTAGACAAACCTCTGCTGAAGATGGACAGGGAAGGAGAAGGGAAAAACAACCTAAAATCTCTAACTATAACCATCAGGATGAGGAGAGACAGAGAAGAAGGAGAGAAAAACAACCTGAGAATTCTCACAATTCACATCAGGAAGAAGCTGATAGTTACTATGGAACTAGAAGTTCATCATCTGATAATAGTCAAAGAAGACATAGACGCTCTAGAAAAGGAAGAGGTTACCCCATAGATGAGCTTGCTTGACTAAAGCTTAAAATCCCACCATTTCATGGCAAGACAAATCATGTTTCATACTTGGAATGTGTGAAGAAGATAGATCTTGTTTTTGATTGCCAACATTACACTGAAGCTAAGAGAGTGCAAGTTGCTGCTACTGAGTTTTATGATTATCCTTTAAGCTGGTAGGATCAGCTTGTTACACCTAGCAAGCGCAACAGAGATTATCCAGTGGAAACATAGCAAGAGATGAAGACTATTATGCACAAAAGAATTGTTCTCAGCCACTACCCTAGAGAACTACATCAAAGGCTGAGAAGACTTCAACAAGGACTTCAGTAGAGGAATACCACCAGGAGATGGAGCTTCTAATGATCAGGGATGATATCTCAGAAGATAGAGAATCTACTATGTCTAGATTCATGGGGGGGGTGGGTGAAAAGAGATATACAAGACACACTGGAGATGCAGCACTATGAGGATCTTAGGAAATGCTGCACAAGGCCATTCGGTCGAACATCAACTAAAGATAAAAGGAAGTTCCAAATCAGGCTATGGCTTTGGACGAACTAGCTATCACAAAGAGGAGAAACCAAGTTATCAAAAGGAAATCAAGCCTTTTCCAGTCAAGAAAGAAGATGACAAGCCAAACACTCTCATCAAGTATAAAGGAAAGACTGAAGTTGTTGCCACCAAAACCAGAGATGTTAAATGTTTCAAATGCCAAGGAAGAGGATACTATGCTAATGAGTGTATTAACAAGAGAGTTATAGTTTTGCTGAAGAATGGAGACTTTGAATCTGCTGATGAGGTACCAGAATACTCAGAAAAAGAAGAATCAAAAGAAGAACCTATGAAGGGAGAATTGCTGGTTGCTAGAAGATCTCTGAACTTGCAGACAAAGACTTAAGAATTAGAGCAAAGAGAGAACACGTTTCACACACGCTGTGTGGTTCAAGGAAAACTTTGTAGTCTCATAATTGATGGTGGAAGCTGCACCAACGTGGCTAGTGAGACAATTGTCCAGAAACTTGGTCTGAAGGTTAAGACGCATCCCAAACCATACAGGCTGCAATGGTTGAATAAAGAAGGAGAAATGAGAGTAACCAATCAAGTAACAGTCCCAATCACCATTGGCAAGTATGAAGATGAGGTTCTTTGTGATGTCTTACCAATGGAAGCATGACATATCCTTTTGGGTCGACCTTGGCAATATGATAGAAGGGTTGTACATGATGGTTTCACTAATAAACATTCTTTTGAGTTTAATGGCAGTAAAACAATGTTGGTGCCCATGACACCTAAAGAAGTCCATCAAGATAAGCTCCAACTCAAAAACAAAAAGGAAAGCAAGGATAAATCAGTGGAGACCAAAAGCAAATCAAACAATTTCTATGCCAAGGAATTTCAAGATGTCTTTCCAAAAGGCAATCCCAAGGGCTTACCACCAGTTCATGGGATTGAGCATCAAATAGACTTTGTTCTTGGTGCAACACTTCCAAACCGACCAGCCTATAGAACCAACCTGGTTCAGACCAAAGAATTGCAAAGGCAGGTTGAAGAACTCATGGAAAAGGGTCATATCAGGGAAAGCTTGAGTCCATGTGTTGTTCTAGTGTTGCTGGTGCCTAAAAAGGATGGGAGCTGGAGGATGTGTGTCGATTGCAGAACCATCAATAATATCACTGTAAAGTATCGACATCCTATCCCTAGATTAGATGACATGCTTGATGAGTTACATGGGTTTTGCATTTTCTCTAAAATTGATCTTAAAAGTGGCTATCATCAGATTAGGATGAAAGAAAGTGATGAGTGGAATACTGCATTTAAAACTAAGCATGGTTTTATATGAATGGTTGGTTATGCCATTTGGTCTAACAAATTCACCTAGTACTTTCATGCGCCTAATGAATCATGTTCTTAGAGCTTTCATAAGAGTGTTTGTTGTGGTTTATTTTGATGATATCTTGATTTACAGCAAATGTCTAGAAAACATCTTAAACATCTTGAATCTATTTTGAGTGTGCTGAGAAAGGAAGAACTATATGCCAACTTGAAGAAGTGTACTTTTTGTACATATAACTTGGTCTGTTTAGGCTTTGTTATGAGTACAGATGGAGTTAAGGTTGACGAGGAGAAAGTAAAAGCCATCAAAGACTGGCCAAGTCCAAAGACAGTTGGTGAAATAAGGAGTTTCCATGGGCTTGCTGGATTTTATAAAAAATTGTGAAGGATTTCAGCACAATAGCAGTCCCATTGACTGAAGTAATCAAGAAAGATGTTGGATTCAAATGGGGAGAAGCACACGAAGCTGCCTTTCAATGCCTAAAAGAGAAGCTTACTCATTCACCTCTTTTAATACTTTCTGATTTTACTAAAACTTTTGAATTTGAATGTGATGCCAGAGGTGTTTACTAACAAAGCAAAGTCTCATGTCATATGGTGAGACGCTCCGGTATCCAGTATAAGATCACCATGACTAGTCTTACCAGAGAGCTTATCAGAGGATGCACATGTTCTTTCATTTATCATTTGAGAAAGAGCTGTTCATTGTTCTTCAGTGAAGCCAGGAAAGGAAGAAGAATTTTAAGTGGTTGTGTGAGCATTATTCACCCGAGCTCCAATATTGCGTGATCGATCGAAACCAGATGACCCGCGACCACGTCCTCCTCTAACGCCAACTCTGCTTCCTCCAGCGTTCCCTCTGTTTGATGGCGTATGTTCTTCCTACCAGTCGTGAAATCCAAGAAGTTGCCAACAATATGTTTTATCATGCCCAGTTCTCCCGCAGTGAGCACATTGAGAACGTCTTCCCAAATCAACAGAGCATGTACTCCCGCAGTAAGCACATTGAGAACGTCTTCCCAAACCAACAGAGCATGTACGCGGAGTGACTTGCTCTTGTTCAGTTTTGGTTGCAAATCCAATCGCGTTCTGCTGTGATTCTCGATCTTTGGCCGAGTTAAGAAGATGTTCTTCTCGAATAATTTTAGCATATATGCCTCCAATGTCAAGCTCTGAGTCTGAGCAAATAATTGACTGGCAGATTCCACTAAATCGCACTTCATCAAGACCTATTACAAATTGATGCATCTTCTCCGTTTCTCTTGCTTTCTCTGTCTCTGGAGCTGCTAAACAGATACAACTTGGGAGAGGCAAATACATATCCAGCTCTTCCCACAATTTTGACAGGCGCCCAAAGAACTCAATAACAGGTTGTCCATCCTGTCGACACGAGGCGAGCTGTTCCTTCTGATGGTGCACACGTACCTTATTACCCACCGAGAATCGTTTGCACAAATTTTCCCAAAGTTTAAGAGAGTCTTGTATAAACGTAACAGTAGACCATACACGAGTTTCAATGAATGTACGAAACTATCTGACAATCATCAAGTTAACCGAGAGCCAAAGCTCCAAATTAGGATCATTTGTGAGAGATTTCAGGATTAAACCATCGATGAACCCTAGCTTTCGTTTTGCACGAAGCGCGTTGGTCATCTCATTGGACCATTCATTTTAATTTTACTATTCATTTTAATTTTGTCATGTCAACATCACCGACGTAATCATGAAACCCGGATTATCCGAAGCATACAGAGAATACGGCGTTGCACTGTCAACACCTCTTTTTTGTTCGTTGTTCCACTCTTGGACACAGACGACTCTTCTCCTTCACCTATAGTTACTGAATTTCACAGAGAACCAGCGACAATTAATAGAGATTCGAATTTCAAAGTTCTTAACATGCCGACACAAGTATTTCTAGGTCTCAGAATTTTTCCAGTCTGATACCATATAAATTTAGAATCTTGTATTATAAATATACTTTTTTGTGATGATAAAAAAATATACTTTATTATTGAACAAAGTAAAGCTTTACAATATATGTATATAATCCAAAGAAAAGATATTCCTAAAACGAGAAGGTGAATTATAAACGAGAACGTGAATTATCTCCAACATAATGGAAGTTATCCTTATCTTAACAATGAAAATATTCAATATGATCTTTGGCACAAAAAGATCCCTAATAACTTCTAACTGACCAGTTCGTGAAGGTTCGGTCAATATAGTCGGAAGATTTATTAAAATCGATCACAACTCAAAGAAACATAAACATTAAGAACCGCTTTGATTTGAAATCGAAACACAAACAAAATTGCCAAAACGAAAAGATAATCTGATAAAACGGGGTTTGATCGGAAGTTTTTACAAACTTTATTCTATTGTTTCTTTTGTCGTTGTATTCCTGTTTTAGAAACAATAAAATATTGTTTTTGAAACTCCTTTTCTTGTTTTTGTTATCATTTCCACCAAAAACTCTGCTCTATTTTATCTTAAAAGAAGCTCTTTATTTCTGTCACTTTTTGCTACTTCCACCAGACACCAAAACGTACAGACTTGACGTATTACAAACATATGCATGAAACGCCACAACGACAGCATGACTTTTATATAAGCATATTGAAACCATAGACGTTTAAACGTTTAAAGAAGATCGCGCCATGCCTTAAGCATTCACAACCGCTCCTCCTTTGCAAATTAAAAAAATGAAAACAGTACGTTAAATCAAACTTCGTCAACTGCTTAAATACAATACTGAGACATATACGTCAATGAAAAAAATTACCGTTAGGGTGAAGAACTTGACCGGTGAAGTAAGATGAGCAATGATTACAAGCCAAGAAAACATAGGAAGGTGCCACCTCAATAGGCTGGCCGGCTCGTTTCATCGGGACCTCAGACCCAAAATTCTTGATTTTCTCCTCATTAAACGAGGCTGGGATGAGTGGAGTCCATATCGGACCAGGCGCCACACCATTCACACGAATACCTTTCTCAGCAAGCTGAAGTGCGAGCCCACGAGTAAACGCCACAACCGCTCCTTTCGTAGCGGTGTAATCTAGAAGCGATGCGTTTCCCTTGTAAGCATTCACGGATGTTGTATTAATTATGCTGCTTCCTTCCTTCATGTGCTTCAACGCATGCCTAACAGTTAACAAGAAAATAATCAATGACCACCGCACATGGGACTTCATAAAAACAAAAGCCACGCGTCTCAATTCGATTGACCTAGTGAGGAAGAAGTAAGAGAAAATGTTTGTGCGAAAGACACGTTCCAGCCTAGGCTCATCAATCTCTTCGATCGAGCTGCTCTCATACTGCTCTGCTGCGTTATTGATCAAGACATCAATGCGTCCAAACGCATTAACGACGTCGTCAACGACCATCTTGCAGTTCTCATCGAATCCTAAATCCGTTGGAATTGCTATCGGCTCCTTAGCTTCCGATGTTTTTGCATCCTTCAACATTTGAAGCGTCTCCTGCGCGTCTTTTTCCTCCTTCCCCTTCACGTAAGTGAAAGCCACTGTGGCACCTTCCAGTGCAAAACAGTAACTCACGGCTCTACCAATCCCAGAGTCTCCTCCTGTAATCAACGCCATTTTCCCCTGTGTTTGCAAAACTTACAAAATTAGATTAACCAAGACTTAAAATTAATTAAAAAAGCAATTATAAACTAGGATATGGGACGTTAAAACACAACGAACCATATACTAAATAAACTAGGATATGGTTTCTATAAGTTCTTTAAATTTATCTAGCTAAAAGACTAAATGTCCATCTAGATGAAGATCGTGTATATCAAAACAAATCATATTTCTAAAGCATACGTCAAATTAAAAAAAACGAATATTGAACGTAAATAATTATGGAATATTCATGACTGCCTGCGTCAATGATTTTTTTTCTGAATAAGTGATATAAAAATTCGTTACAAAGTATAAGTTATAAAAGTGGTTACTCGAAGCTTGTTGGAGGGTTTGTAGTCTGAGCTAGAGAATTGTGGAGTTGGGTCCATGACGTGTTCTTTGCCAGGTTGTACTCCTCCTTGTTTTTGCCTTTCAGACGCCATCGCTCTTACGCACACAAGCTGAGATAGTTTTCTATTTGTTTCTACCTTTTGAGGTGGGAAAGATCTCTGAGTTTTGTTCGCAAATTGATAAAACGAAAGTCTGACGTTCGATGATAAGACCCTCGACGAAGACACTAGTCGACACAACCCCTTCATGGCAACTTATACCTGCGCATATAACTACACGATGCATAGAAGCAGCATATATCTCTGTATAAAATCCGTCACGTGGCAGAGTAAGGTGCCTGACGTGGGCAGGTGAGGATACACGTGCTGGTTAACAGGGTTTGATTTGTGATGATCCGTGTCATATGGACAAAAACAGTTCTCTTCATATTCGAAGAGATTTCTTCAGCAGGAGGGTGTTAACATTATAATATTTTACAGTTTGTTCCATATTTTTAAAACATAACTGTGGGACTTTTGATTATATTTTTTAAAATTAGTGAAGATAGAAAAAGGAGGAGAAAGAAAACCCCAAAGTGAAGAAAAGGCGATCTTGAGAGAAAATTCCGGATCTGAAGAAAATTTCCTTGGATTTCTTCTGCAGTTCATCGGTGTCTTTCTTAAGTGTTCGTATATCAGTGGATCTGCTGTTGTTTCTTGCAAAGATAGAGGAAGTTGAAGATTTTAAGGTTTTGTGTGAGAAAGAGTGGGAGGCAAAAGAAAGGTTAATCCGTAAAAGAAAAATAGGTATGTCTGCTGCCATAGATAAAGCCCTTCTGGCGATGTCCCTTGAGGACGACGAGGAAGAGATTTTTTCTATGCCAGATTTACCAGAGTATTGCTCGAGCTCGCAAAATGAAGTTAGCCTGATTGGAAGATTATTAAACCCAGAACGCCAGAATATGGCAACTCTAATATTGGATATGCCAAGGAAATGGCAAAAAGTTGGAAAAGTCAGAGGGGTGGCGTTATCGAAGGAAAAATTCCAGTTTATTTTCAAGGAAAAACATGACCTCCAGGAAGTGTTAGATAAAGGAATCCAGTCGTATGATGAATGGTCATTGGCGATGGAGAGATGGGTAGCCATACCCCCTCCAGATTATCTTCAATTTGTGCCCATTTGGGTTCAGATTCGGAATATCCCGGTGAATCATTACACGGAAAAAGCAATTTATGCGCTTGGTGGTTTGGTGGGGCATGTGACTGAGGTAGCTTTTGATCCTGAAAAATCTCAGAACCAGGCTTATGTGAGGGTTAAGGTTCTGTTTGATGTCTCTAAGCCGCTGCGAAAGGAAAGAACGATTGGTCTACCCTCAGGAGAAAAGGCTACTATTCTATACTATTATGAGAAAGTGCAGAAGAGGTGTTATCACTGCCAGAGAATGACCCATGAGAAGGATGTGTGCCCTCTACTTATAAGAAGTAGGCAGCAACTGGCGGAGGATAGAAGAGCTGAGGTTTTAATGGGAAAAAAATCTCAGGGGCTGATAATAAAAGAATTTGACCCTCTCTTTGGTGTTTTAAAGGAGAGTCAAGTGGGTCTTCATCCGATATCTGGTAAGCCTATGATAGCAGCAGAAGTGTTGGAAGGTATGAGACAATATCTTATGGTGGCCACTGGGGAGGAGAGGAAATTAAGAGAAGAAAGAGTGAAAAAATCAGTTAAAGAAGCGGAAAGTGATCCAATTACGAAAACAACTGTTTTACAACTTTTGCCTCCTCCGAAGGTTACAAAAGAACTAAACAAAGGTAAGGGGTTGGTTTTTGAGTATGAGACGGATAATTCAGCGACTCAATCGGATGAGATTAGACCGCAAGGAGCAAAGTTGATGGCTGAAGCGATAAGGGCGGCCCCTCAACCTTTGGAGAAGTGTTTTCTGGCATCTAATTCTGAGGGATCTCACTCTGCAGAAGTTTCCTCGGGGTCTTTCCCTCCTCCCGGTATTTCAACGGGCTTCAGATTGGGCTCTTTTGAGGCCACGTCGTCCGGGAATACAGGGGGAAAAAAGAAAGTAAGGAAAAGACCAAGTAAAAGCAAAAGAAAGCCAAGAGTTGGGGTTATTGAAGTCCCTATTGAGATGGGGGAACGAAAGGAAGGTGAATCCAGTGGAGTTTCGGAGAAGAGATGTGCAGAATTTTGTTTGGAAGGCAGAGCCAAAGCTGTGAAGCGAAACTCTCCAGTGATGGTCCCAAGGGAGGGACCGTCCAATCCATAATGAGCATTATTGCTTGGAATTGTCGAGGCTTGGGACGGTCTCAAGGTTTGACAATTCCTAGACTCATGGAGATGAGTAAAAACCATTTCCCTGAGGTTATGTTCTTGATAGAAACTATGCATGGTAGAGATACTCTTGTAGATATTCAAGTTTGGCTTGGCTTTGATCGTGTTCATACAGTGGATCCTGTAGGTAAAAGTGGAGGTCTGGCTGTCTTTTGGCGAAAATCAGCTGATGTGGAAATTAAATTCTCGGATAAAAATCTTATTGACTTTGCTGTAAGATTAGGAGGGTGCAAGTGTTTTGTGTCTTGTATATATGGGGATCCGAAAGAAAAAATAAGGAACTTAGTTTGGGAAAGAATCACCAGAATTGGGATCAACAGAAACGCTCCTTGGTGTTTGGTAGGAGACTTCAACGCAATTTGCCACAATGGAGAGAAATTGGGTGGGCCGCTGAGATGTGCTTCTTTTTTCAGACCTTTCAATGATATGTTAAGAGATTGTAAGATGAAGGAACTGCCTAGTACATGTGATCCGTTTACTTGGGGAGGACGAAGAGCTAACAAATGGATTCAATGTAAGTTGGATAGGTGTTTTGTAAATAAGGAATGGAGTAAGGATTTCCCGGAAGCAAATCAATCATTCCTTGAGAAAAGAGGGTCTGATCATAGACCAGTGTTGGTATGTCTAAAGAAGAAAAAGAAGGGGTTTAAGACACCTTTCAAGTTTGACAAAAGATGGCTTTCTCTACCTAATGTAAGAAATACAGTGAGAGTAGCCTGGAATAGAGAGTTGGGAAGTCGTTCTACCTCAGTGTCTCAGAGAATCAAAAACTGCAGGCATGACCTCAGTGGATGGAGAAGAAATTTTCAAACTAACTCCAAGGAAAAAATATTGAAGTTTCAAGATGAGTTAGAAAGAGAAGAGTCTGGAAGATACCCAAATTTGGATAGGGGTAGATCGCTCAAAATTGAGCTGATGAAAGCAAATAGAGAAGAGGAAGAGTACTGGAGCCAAAAAAGTTACAACAATTGGCTAAAGAGAGGGGATAAAAACACTCGTTTCTTTCATGATTCTGTAAAAGCGGCTAGAGGCAAAAAAAGAATTGACATGCTCTTGAATGAGAATGGAAGGGAGATGAGAGATGCAAAGGAGAAAGGTAAGGTCGCTGTGGATTACTTCTCGTATTTGTTCTCATCGTCTAATCCTAGTGGTTTCCATACCATCTTCACGGACTTTGTGGCAAGGGTGTCTCCGGAGATGAATAAGGAGTTGATCAAAGCAGTTTCAGATGAAGAGATTGAGCAAGCGGTTTTCTCAATCAAAGCGGCCAGTGCACCAGGGCCTGATGGTATGTCTGGACTGTTCTTTCAAAGGTTTTGGAAGGATATCGGATGTCAAGTCTCTGCAGAAGTGAAATCGTTTTTCATAAATGGTTCATTCCCCCTTGATTGGAACTTTACGCATCTGTGCCTACTGCCGAAAATTGTGGAGGCAATCAAAATGTCTGATTTCCGTCCTATAAGTCTTTGTTCAGTTTTATACAAGATTGTTTCAAAGATTTTGGTGAAGAGATTACAGCCTTTTCTTCAGGAAATTGTGTCTCCTTTCCAATCGGCTTTCGTCCCGGAAAGACAGATCTCGGATAATATTCTTGTAGCTCACGAGATGGTTCATAGTCTCCGAACTTTCAAACCAGTGGCAACTCAATTCATGGCGGTAAAATCTGATATGTCGAAAGCTTATGATAGAGTTGAGTGGGAGTACATCAAAAATTTGTTGGAGGCGTTGGGCTTTCACCAGCATTGGATTAAAATGATCATGTTCTGTATATCAACGGTCTCTTATGCTGTTTTGATTAATGATCATCCTTATGATCTCATAAACCCTTCTAGAGGTCTGCGTCAAGGTGATCCCCTATCTCCATCCTTATTTGTGTTGTGTACTGAAGGTCTCTCCCACCTTTTGTTCAAAGCAGAAGAAGCGGGTCTAATTCATGGAATTCAATTCGATGATGATGGTCCAACAATATCCCATTTACTGTTCGCAGATGATAGTTTGTTCTTATGTAAAGCCAATGAAGATGAAGCTGAGTGTCTTCAATATATCCTTGATGTTTATGGATCAGCATCATGTCAAGTTGTAAACCTTGATAAATCTTCTATTACTTTTGGGGATGAGATTCTCTGTCACGTGAAAGCGTCTATCCAAACGACGTTGGGGATCTATAACATTGGAGGTGTGAGTTCTTACCTTGGTTTACCGGAGTGCTTCAGTGGGTCAAAAGCTGATCTTCTTAATTATATTTATGAAAAGCTCCAGGGTCGTCTTTCTGGCTGGTTTGCAAGGTCACTATCTCTAGGGGGAAAGGAGGTGCTTCTCAAAGCCATTGCGTTAGCTTTGCCGGTCTTCGCAATGAGTTGTTTTAAGCTGCCTAAATCTACGATTGAGAAGTTAACAAGTGCAATGAGGGACTTTTGGTGGAACTCACTGGAGCATAGGAGGAAAATACATTGGTTAGGCTGGAATAAATTATGCATGCCTAGAAAAGAAGGGGGTCTCGGGTTCAAAGACATTGAATGTTTTAATCAGGCCCTTTTAGCTAAACAAGCTTGGCGGGTGTTTCAGGATCCGCATTGTCTTCTGGCTAAGGTGCTAAAAAGCAGATACTTTACCGGCTCATCTTTCCTCGACGCTTCCTTGGGGGAGAGACCGTCGTTTGGATGGAGGAGTATCAATTATGGTAGAGAGCTTCTTCGCAAGGGTTTAAGAAAAGAAGTTGGAGATGGTAAGTCCTTGCTGGTCTGGTTGGATCTTTGGATTGATAACTCCAGGAGACGTGCACCATGGATGCGTAATCCTCTGATTGATTTGGAACTTAGAGTTTCTGACCTTCTCTCGGAAGATGGAACAGGATGGAATTTGGCTATATTAAAGGAAAACTTTTTCCAAAGTGATATTGATCTTATACTGAAAATAAAACCTATCCCTGAAGAAAAAGACTTTTGGGTATGGCATCACAATAGGAGTGGAGATTACACTGTGAAATCAGGCTATTGGTTGGCAAGTCATGAAAAATTGAAAGAGCTCTTCACTGAAGCAAACGCTCTTCCCTCCATTAATAGTCTGAAGGACAAAATTTGGAATATCCAAGCTCCTCAAAAGATCAAATTATTCATATGGAGAGTGCTTAGTGGGGCCACCCCTGTTGCTGAAAACCTTTTGGCTAGAGGGATGAAGATAGATGGAAGATGCTGGAATTGTGGTAATGAGATGGAGTCGGAAAACCATGTGTTATTCAGCTGCCCCCTTGCTCGTTTGATCTGGGCTCTCTCAGAGTTCCCATCTCCTAAAGGGGGTTTCAGTGAGGAATCTATCTATGTGAATATTCACTACCTCCTAATGATGAGCCTAAATATTAAAATTCCGTGCCAAATTAGAAAGTCTTTTCCTTGGATCCTGTGGGTGCTGTGGAAAAACAGAAACAAAGTTATGTTTGAAGGTAAATGTTTTGATGCTTTGGAGACAATAAAAAAAATAAAAGATGATGTTGTTGTCTGGTTTGAGGCTCAAACTCTGGAACAAAGTATTGAAGGTGAGGAAGGTGGAAGGACCTTAGTGGAAAAGTCCAAATGGCGAAAACCTATGCAGGGATGGCTCAAGTGCAATGTGGGAGTGATGTGGTCAAAAAGAAACAGGGTTACGGGGTGTGCGTGGGTTCTGAGAGATCATAGGGGTGTGGTCTTGTTACATAGTAGGAGATCTTTTGTTGGATGTGGGGAGAAAGATGAAGCTATGTTGTCTGGTTTGATGTGGGCGATCAAAGAATTGCAGGAGCATCAGGTGACACAGGTGATTATTGCTGCAGAGACAAAACATCTTTTAAATGCAATGGAAAGACCAAAAGCGTGGCCATCTTTTAAAGCTCAAAGTGGTATGCTTAGAAAAGAAGTGAGAAATTTTTTGGGATGGAAGACGTGTGTTGAATCAAGAGATTCAAACAGAGGTACTTTTCTTATTGCTCAGTCGGCTACAAGGAGACAGTTTGCCCAATCTTATGTTGCGGCAGGATGTCCGAGATGGCTTTTGGAAGCTTTTGAGCATGATAAAAGTTAACTCTCTGTTTGCTGTAGTGAGCGTTTGGTTTGGATGGTGGCCGAGTGATCTTAATTTTTTGTGTATCACATGGCGTTGTGCTCTTTCTTAAGTTTATGTAATAGTTTTGGTAGTATGGGGTGTAACCTGGTTTGATCTTTCGAAATGGTATTATAATTATTTTGATGAAAAAAAAAAAAACTGTGGGACTTTCAAAATTTTAACTATCACAAATAAGCATCTTTTTGAATCCATTTTAGATATAAAACTACTCAACTCACCTCTATTTCTTATTTTAATAGAAGAAGAAATAACATTTCTTATATTTACTTTATATTTAAAGATTACTATTTACACTGAAACAAATTTCATTTCTATTATAATTTTTCTTAAAACAAAATATATCGGAAAGGTTCTTATTGAAACCATACAAAATTAATGTGATAAAAATGATAAAATATTGAAGAACAATGAAAATAGTAAAGAAAACATGGAAAAAAAACTTAATCCTTATCATTTTTACAACTGTGGTTATTATTATTTATGCAATAGATTTTAATTACAAAGAAACCCAAACAAATTTGATTTCATAAAAAAAAAATAAGATATCCAATTATGGTTATTGTTTACTTAATACTTCTTCCGTTTCCGAAAATAAGATTTTTTAGATTTTATTCTTGTTTCACAAAAATATTTTTTATATTTTAAGGTACTTTTGTATACTTTTAAGAAATATTAATTATGAATATTTGAATTGATTAAAATTTATTGATAGATAGCTATTAGAAAATATATTAAAAATAAATAATAAATTAAACTGTAAATATTTATTGTATTTTTAATAAAGGTGAAACTCTAAAACATTTTACTTTCAAGAACGGAGGAAGTAACTTTTACATCTTAACATTTCTTTGAACTTTAACCATAGTAATTCTAGAGAATAAGTTTAGAACCATAAATATCTATTACAATAAAAATTGAGTTTTTTCAAAAATAACCTAAAGTTTTTAGTCAACTTTAAAACCATCTTTTTTTTTGTCACTACTATTCACCTTTATAAGTTCTAAATTATCCTTAGATTTTTGAATTATTTAGAAAATTACCATTACTAATTAATTATTTAATTATTTCAAAAATGGTATAAAACCTATTACACCTTAAATATTTCTTTTTATTTACAACAATGACATTATCATCAATTTCTCAACCACTATCTTTGAGCACTTAAAAGCTCAAGAACTTCAACTGCAACCATTTTTTTCCTTTTTCTAAACCAACAAATCTCAGTTTTCTCTCATTTTCTCTCCATTTTCATCTTAAAAACTCTCATAACATTCATTTTTATAAGTTAAAATTTTATATTTTTGAGTTTATTCACTTGTGAATCGACAAATATAATTCTTTTTGCTCATATTTGGAGTTTAGACAGCGGTAAAGGGTGGAAAAGAGCATTACCTTGGAAAAAGGTAACTATTTACATCATTTTCGTTATTTTTAGATTTGTGTCGTGATAGTGGAATGATTAGCATGTCTACACATAAGTGTAGACTTACCAGTCAGTCTACTTTTCAATGCACAGATTACTTTTGTAATTGACCAAAATATTTTTTTTGTAAAGAAGACTTCTATAAAAGTTTGCGTCTTAACCTTTAAAAATAAAATAAAAAATATGTAGACTTACTAAGAAGTCTACATAAAAGAGGTTAGTTTTTTTGCATTTGACTGAACTTTAGGAAATTTTTGACTTTTTATAATAGACTTCATCGGAAGTCTACATTTTGTAAACTGCTTGGGAAGTCTACAAAGAGTTTATTTTGCATTTGACCAAAACTTTGACTACGTTAAAAAAATAGTTTTGTGTTCGAAAAAAATGTTTCAAAGTTGACCAAAACAAAAAAAAAATGTATACTTCATATTCAGTCTAATAATCTCAAAAAATGGTAGATTACATATGAAATCTAATATTTTATTTTGGTCAAATGCAAAACTAACATGTCAGATTTGGAGTAGACTTTAGAAAAAGTTTACACATGTGTAAACGTTCATGTTAGTCTCTTTATAGAAAGTAAAACTTGGTCAATTGCAAAAAGTAACATGTTCTAAAAATAAAAAATATAGACGTTCATGTCAGTCTACTTTTGAAAGTCAAATCCTGATTGAGTCTGGTCAATTGAAAAACCTAATATTTTTGTGAAGCAGACTGAAAAATAAGTCTATAAATATAAAATCACAACTCTTTTTTAAATACAAATAATAACCCGTAGATTTTTCAATTGCAAAAACTAACACAAATTGTAAACCTACTTGAAAGGCTACAAACATAGACTGAAAAGGAAGTCTATTATATTTATGTAGACTGAATGTGCTGTCTATAGAAAAAAATCTATAAAAAATGGATTGTGTATTATTCACAATGTATTTTCAAGATTTTTAAATTTGACAGGATGTGTTAGTTAATCATAATGGTCTTGAACTATTTTGACAAGATAATCTTTTATAATTATGAAACTATCAACTTTTTTTGTTTGACTATG
Source organism: Sinapis alba (assembly GCA_012274485.2). Taxonomy (NCBI): domain Eukaryota; kingdom Viridiplantae; phylum Streptophyta; class Magnoliopsida; order Brassicales; family Brassicaceae; genus Sinapis; species Sinapis alba. The sequence continues at coordinate 1,116,469 of MU106082.1, read as the reverse complement.
TAATTACCTAATAAGTGTATACGTATTTGTAAGTCTACTTTTATAATATTTTGAAAAAAAATTCTCTAATTTGGTAAAATGTTCTTTTCTCGATGGTAATGGTTCAATTACCTGTTGTGAATGGAGAATGAGTGTTGAAAGGCTCTTTGTGGGAGTTTGTGGTTGATAATCAAAAAATAGAGAATGTTCCTTGTGCATGATGATTGTATCTATGGTGAATTTCTGAAAGTGGCACAAGAAGATTATGAGCTGGACAAGAAAACCGAGATGGTGGAGCTAGAATATTCCTTACTAGACGTAATTATAGAGAAAAAGGATATGGATACTCCTCTTATGGCTAATGTCTTGTTTTATATGTTGAACTTATGTTGAACTTTTGGGTCTTTAGTCAATGTTGATTTTATGTCTGATATCTTACATGTTGAACTTATTGTTGCTTTGAATCTGTAGGTCTTTAGTCAAGTTTATTACTCTGTTGTGAAGAATTACATTTTAATCTACGGAAAACGAGACTAATATGTTAGTCTCCATAATATTTATTGATTTTGTGCTCCAAAATGTAGAATAAAACTTAAAATTCTTATACAAAAGAAGGATGATCCATTATTGTTTAGTAGCAGACTTCGTAGAAGTGTTCTCTATAGAAGTCTTTTGTAAAAGAAAACTAATATTTAAGTCTGTTGCAAGCAAAATAAAATTATTTTATTACAAGCAAAAATATGGCACCAAAGCTTTTTACATCAGTTTAATACATCAATCTGCTACTCGTAACACAATTCATAAATCCGTTCAGGAAAATCACCAAAAAACTTCATACTTTCCTCTAATTTTACCCAAAAGTGGATTGCAAACCTTACAATAAACACCAAAATTCTTGTACTCTTGTTTTTATGCCTTTTATGATGGTCTCGTAAAATATCTTTGTCGCTATTGTAAGAAATCTGCAAATAAAAAAAAGTCTGCAAGAGTCACCAAAAAACTTCTATAAAGTCTGCTTAAAAGTCAGAGATTGTAGACTTCACTTAAAGTCTACTAATCTTGACTTTTAAGTAGACTTCAAATGAAGTCTATTCTATCATAATTGTTTTAGATCTGAAAATATATACATTAAAATCTTAATATTTAAATCTTATATGTTTGGTAGGAGTAGATAACAACCATGAAAAAGTATATAAGATAAAACTATTAAAAACATAGAACAAAAACAATTAAAGTCAGATTTTTGTAAATTTCATATGAAGTCTGCTTAAAATTTGTGGTTTAGCCTATAAGCAGGCTTCATTAGAAGTCTACATTATATAATAACTTTTAGATCTAAAAAATTGTAATTAGGTTAAATTTATGATATTATAGATTTTTTGTCAGTCTACACCGATAATGTTTAGTTTAAATTAAGTTGGTTAAATCCAGTTAGGTTTAATTCGGTGAGTGTAGACTTCTTTATCAGTCTGCACTGGTAGTGTTTGGTTTAATTTGGATTTCGTTAAAGTTAAGTTGGTTAAATTCAGTTAGGTTAAATTCAGTGAGTGTAAACTTCTTTGTTAGTATGCACATATTTTTTATTTTCTTAATTATTTTATTGTTTTAGTAATTTATCTATGATATATTACATTTCTTTCTTTATTTTTAATAGTGAGAAAGACATAACATGAAAGTACACATATAAACTCTGTAGATCTAAAACTTACATTTTTAAAGAAGAAGATGAAAACCATGAATCATAATACCTAAAATAGCAAGATAATATTGTGAGAGACATGAGAGATTTTTTGGAAAGAATGAGAGAGTTTTAGAGAGAAATGAGAGAGTTTTAGAGAGAAATGAGAGAGTTTTAGAGAGAAGTGAGAGAGTTTAAAAATTTGTGCAACCATTTTAGAGAGAGATTATATAAATTTCATTTATATAGGAGGAGACAAAAATTGTAATTATGTTAAATTTAAGACAATGTAGACTTTTTTGTTAGTCTACACCGATAAAGTTTAGTTTAAATTAAGTTGGTTAAATTCGGTTAGGTTAAATTCGGTGAGTGTAGACTTCTTTGTCAGTCTGCACCGATAGTGTTTGGTTTAAATTGAATTTGGTTAAATTAAGTTGGTTAAATCCAGTTATGTTAAATTTGGTGAGTGTAGACTTCTTTGTCAGTCTGCACATATTTTTATTTTCCTAATTCTTTTATTGATTTAGTAATTATATATGATATAATACATTTCTTTCTTTATTTTTATAGTTATAATATCTGATTTCACATCTTTGTTTATAAAAAACTTAATTTAATTTAAAAATAATTATTTCTTTGTAAACACTAATTCAGGTAGACTGAAATGTAAGTCTACAAAACCTTAACCCTAAAAATCAAACCCTAAATTTGCTTGATAATCAAAAGACTCTTAATTATTGTATCAAATATACAAAATATAAACTATTAAAAAATAACATGTAAATTTAAATCAATAAAACAAAAAAAAATATCAATCTACAATCTAACCCTAAGAATCTAACCTCTAAAGATATAACATGTTACAATATTTTGTTGTTAAACCAAAAATATTGCCTAACAAATGTTACTAAATCAATCTATATTCTTTTAAACTGTTCAACTATATAAAATTTTAATTTTGAAACTTCATATTAACCCTTATATTGATGATTAATTAAAAATTTCACATTTTTTTACATTTTAAAATTAATTAATTAAACCAAATCACAATACAAACTACATAATAAGTCTACAATGTAAACTTTTTAAGATTTCTACATATGTGTAAATTTCTTTTTATACGTGCAGACTTATGAAGGACAAAATCGTAAAATAACTTTCTTTCTTTTTTTGTCATAAGGGTTAAATAGTATTTTTTCACTTTTAGGTTAGTTTTGCAATTGATTGAATATAAGATCTACTTTTAGGATTATATTTGAGTTGTTTTTAGCAATTTCCCAATAAAAATTTCAGTGAGAAAAATCATTTAGGATAAAATCACATGTAAAAATAAAATATAAATTTTATAGTATAAGAATTTATGGCTGAAATATGTCTATAAATCCAAGATTCGAATGGAAAAACTCACAAATCTTAGTGATGGCTCCTTTACTAAAAATGTCAGACAATTGATCTGAAATCATTATATTTCATGGTGGAACATCGTAGAATCATTCTTTGCTCTACCATATATCTCACTTTAAGGCTTTCTACTTCAATATGTGTCTTCTTACATCAAACAACAAATTAAAAATAATATGGATGACTATTTGATTATTACAATGTGGATAGCTGCTTAATTATTATATGGTAGCTAACTCATGTAATTTAATCACCAAGTTTATAAGAAAAGATGACCAAATAAGCTCATTAGTGAGTTTTTACATGATTCTATACTTATTTTATGCACTTGAAAAAAAGATATCATGTGCTTCTTGCTCCTCTAAGTGAGTAAGTTTTTCCTAAAGAATATTCATTATCATTTTGTAGACTTCATGTACACTATATGTCCAGCCCTATTAGTATATGAATAACTGACAATCTTTGATCCCTCATGGCATTTCATCCAAATACTTTGACCCGATGCTCCTTTGAGATATTTGAGTATTATGTCCACCATGTTTCAATGATGCATATTGAGAGTTTTCATATCATGACTCACCTTGTTTAAAACAAAACAAATAACAGTCCGAGTGATGGTTAGGTAGACCAGCTTACCATCATCCTTCGGTATTGTTTGACGTCCTCAAATGGCATCTCTCTCTCTCTCTCTCTCATGACTTTGTAGTCTTTCGTAGTTGTATTTGCTCTAAGCTTTTATATTTCAGGCAAGATATCAAATGTGTATTTTCTTTAAAATAAGAAGAGTCTCTCTTTGGAACGACAAATTATATCTCTAAGAAATATATTAGCTTACCAAGGTTTTTCATTTCAAAAACAGGTTTGTGAAATGTCTTAGTAGCTTGGGTACCTACCTTGTAATTTTCTAAGACTGATGATATCATCAACATTTATGAAAATGACAACTAAACCTCTTGTAATTGTAGGGTAAATAGAGTGTGGTCATCATAAAACTTCTTGAAACTTCTATCCTTAAGATTTGAATTTAGCTTGTGTTACCAAACTCATAGAAATTGTTTCAACCCATATATTATTTTCTTAAGTCTAAGAGCATGCACAACAAAGGTATGTGAACAAGTCTCTTATGATTATAATACTGAAAGAAATAGAGTAAAGAGGAGAGAGAGAGGGAAAAGTTATATAAAGATGGAGCGACGTATCTGGTACGAGAGACTTTTAGAAAGAGATGAAGGACTTCTTTGTGATGTGTTTCATTGTGACTGGTTCCTATTATGTTTATAATTTAATTATAAAATAAATTATATTAATATCTATATAAATAAGAAACTTTGGTGAGTAAGGGACCACTAATGATGTTCTAAGAATGCATTCTTGACATCCATCTGTCAATTTTTTTACTCAAAGTTAGTAGCTAATAAAAAAACAATTCTTATCGTGTGAAGCTTGGCCACTGGTGAAAATGTATCCAAGTAGTTTTCTTCATATGTTTGAGTACACCCTCTAACCACCAGTCTCCTTTTATCCCTCTATCTCCACATAACCCGTGTATTTAATGGTGAACACCCACTTAAAGCTCACATTTTTTTGTCTTTAGAAAGGTTTGCCTAATAATATGTTTAGTTGTGTGCTATAGCTTTGGTTTCTACACTTACATTCTTTCTCCACACTTCGTGCTCCATGGCCACATCGTAGGCTCCTTAACACATGTTTCTCATCCAATTTGCCAATAAAATATTTTTTTGTAAAAAAGAGAATGAGCAAAAGTACAACTGCATGTTTAGTATGTGCTACTGATTTTTGTTATAGTAGAGTTTTGTGTATACTCAATTGGATGACTTATTAATTTTTGTACTCCTTCTCAAGGGTTGCACATGTTCATCTTCATGTTGTAGTTCTTTCTCATGGTCTTGTTTTCTTTTTGAGTCACTTTTCTTCTAACATTATTGATGAATCACCTTCTTCTAATTCTAGCTCTTCATGTGTACCTCCCACATGATCAAGAGGAGTGTCTTCTTCAACTACTTGAGATTTCATAGAAGTGTTTAACCTTTTAGTTTAATCCTTTCACTGGGTTTACTGATCTCAAGGTTCTTAAAAATTATTTTAAGTTTTGTGGCTCGGTCGAAGATTGACTGAGATGGATCCTTAAGATTGTTCTGGTTCTTCTAATCATAAAACCATTTAGTCTCCATAAACTTGAAATCTTTAGACACCATTATCTTATTTATTTTTTGTACATAATATTAGTATCCCTTTTAGGTTATTTAATATCCAATCAACATAATTTTTACACTCTTTGCTTCAAGCTTATTTATTTTCTCTTCTGATATCAAACTAAACACCCACAACCAACACATATAAGTGATTAATAGGTGGTTTAATTTTGTTTATTATCTCAAACGAAGAGACATCATTGAGGTTGGTTGGAATTTAGTTGATCTAGTAACATGCTGACACCACAACATCTCCCAAAAACTTATTTGAATTTTTTTTTTGAAACATCATTGACATAGCCACCTCCATCAAATGCATGTTTTTAACCACTCCATTTTGTTGTAGTGTGTTCACCACCATTATGGATATAATATTAACATTGAAATGGTTAGTAACATACCTTTGAAAGTTAATAAATACTTCAATCACTCTATCTTTAGATGTCATCAATATTACTTAAGAATATTTTGATTTCTCATTAATGAATGTAACAAATTATTTATGATTTTTTATAGATGTACAATTTGAAGTCTAAAACCATCATGATGAACCAAATCAAAACATTTTTCATATATATAAAAATCATCTTTGGATACTCCTTTTCCAAACAACTTATTGTCTTAATATCATGAAAAGACATATCATTAGAATTGAAAATAACATTGCAATTCAGATTAGTGATTGCCTCTTTCACATATAATAAGTTAAGCGTAAATTTAGGCATATAAAATTTCCTACACCTTTTACTGGTAGTCTATTTTCATTTTCTGTCACTACACTCATACAACCGGTTTTACATTTGTTGATCATATTTGAATTACTAATCATGACAAGATTCTCATGAAGCTACAATCAATGTCAAAAAATGTTTGATGCATGGAATAAATTACCAAATATTTTACCAAAATTCTCCTTAATGGTCTTAACAAAAGTATCAAGGTAAGATGTTCTCACCATCTCATCTTGAGTAGCTATCAAGGAATAATGAGTTGTTACCAAGGCCTTCCTTTCTCTCTCATTGAACCGTGTAAAAGAATCAACTGAATTGTTGTAGAGATTAGTTTTTTGTTCATTGAACTTGGTTCGTTTAAGATAATGATAAATGATCTAACTGATTTGGAATCTGTACTCTTTACTTCCATACTTCTGCCAAAAAATGTTGCTTAAGATCGAGTCTCTAAACACCATTAGAGATTAAAACCAAAGTAAAATTGAATTGTTTATTTCGGAAACACTTTATTAGACCATCAATAAAATGTCAACTCTACTATATCTCCCATAAAACAACCAAAATAATTCTATCATCTCAATCTTGTTTTCCACCATAGATGCTTTACTCTAGAACCCTCTAACGGTTCTACTTCAGGGATGAGTAAAGATTGATTGCTGTTAGGAAAGGGAAAGAGTATAATCTATAAAGAAAGAAGATCAATCTTTAGCTGACGGGATATAAAAGAATGATGTGAAAGAAAAAATTTGAAGTCCGATCAATTAAAGATTAAAACATTTCAAAATTGCCTGACAAAAATTTATTCTACAAAATAAAATATAAAATGAGACAAATTGAAGTGAAATCTGATCAACAAGATCAGAAAACTAAACAACATATAAAAAATAAAAACTTTCTCCTTGTTGTTTTTGTAAAATATATGAAAGAGCGAATAGAGAAAGGAGAGAGAAAACTTTAATATACTGATATATTTGAAATTTTACATCTAACTAATAATAATATATAATATTAAAAAATAGATATTGTGACGGACAAATATTAATTAACTAAAACATATTATATCTAAGTAATATATAGATTATACCAAAGATACATATGTTTCTACTATTTTTAATTAATGACAGATCCAGATTATCTCATTTACCTGCAAAGGTAACAATTCAACAATATATTTTAGCTTGCCAACAAATTGTTTGTTTCTTTTTTATAACTTTTGTACCAATTTTTCTCATCATATCACATAATCTCGTTTCATTTACCCTTATAGTAATACAATTAGCAGTCTATAAATGTACTTTACACGATAAAAAGAAAAGAGACAATTTATATTTATTATAACATGACAGTACAGCCTTAGTTTCTACAACCCTTCATAGATGGGACAAGTAGTACTAGTATTTCACAGAAGATAATTATTCTTCCCCCATCAGCAATTGTAACGATTTAAACCTGGGATTCCACAACATATTTACAAGCAACCACATATTGGTCGTTACTATTTCATTCTACTAACGCATCGTCAATGTTATTAACCGGCTAAGAATACGACGAAGATATTGTCACTGTGGTAAATGCTCTTTTATGCTTAACACTTCGACAATATATTTTAGACTGCCAACAAAATGTTTTTTTTTTTGTTAATTTTTGTACTAATTTTAAAAGTATATCACGTAAATTCGTTTGATTTACCCTTAAAGCTCGCCGGTTGCATTCCTTATATAGGGTAGGATATTATCAATCTCAAAATGAAGTTTTGGTTTCACTCCCCCATGGTTTCACTCCCCCATACAAACTTTTTGCATGCTGACACAATATCTTTTGTTTTGATTTTGCTTTCCATGCAGACGAATGTGGCAGCGCTAAAAGTTTTTTATTGGCATATTTCATTGTTAGCCGCTTCAAGTAACTAACTGTGAGGATAAGATACTAGATTAATCATTATATCTTTTTCTAATTAATTATTATTTTTAATTCCATTTACCTTCTAACCTTTTATTACCGGTTTCTTCATTGATCTCTATCTTATTGGGCAAGGAAATGTTTGATATTTCCTCTGTCTTGGATTCTTTCGAAGGCCCACAGTTTTTGTACCATAGGTATTTCTCTAATTTATTACTTCTTAACGATTTTGGCCTAATTCACTCATAGACAACAGTGGGACACGTGCATAGGCATGCGTTCATCATGTAGGAGTAGAACTCTTCCGCCTTTGATATGTTTCGCTGTCAAGCTTCACCCCCATCTTTTACCAAATCGAATCTCGCAAATTTTTTCGCCTTTCAATGATTTGGAATCTGTACTCTTTACCTCCATACTTCTGCTAAAAAAACGTTGCTTAAGATCGAGTCGCTAAACACCATTAGAGATTAAAACCAAAGTAAATTTGAATTGTTTATTGCGGAAACACTTTATTAGACCATCAATAAGATGTCAACTCTACTATATCTTCCATAAACAACCAAAATAATTCTATCATTTCAATCTTGTTTTCCACTATATATGCTTTACTCTAGAACCTTCTAACTGTTTTACTTTATGGATGAATAAAGATTGATTGCTATCAGAAAAAGGATAGAGTATAACCTATAAAAAAAAAAAATTAAACTTAAGCTGACGGGATATGAAAGAATGATGTAAAAGAAGAGAATTTGAAATTCGATTAGTTAAAAATTAAAACATTTCAAAATCGTCTGACAAAAATTTATTACTAAATAAAATATAAAATGGAACAAACTGAAGTGGAATCTAATCAAACAAGATCAGAAAACTAAACAACATATAAAAAACAAAAATTTTCTCTTCATTTTTTTTTGTAAAAGAGAGAACAGAGAAAGGAGAGAGAACACTTAAATATACTAATATATTTAAAATTTTACATCTAACTAATAATAATATATAATATAAAAAGCTAGATATTTTTTGATTGACCGACAAATATTAGTTAACTAAAACATATTATATCTAAGTTTAATATGTAGATAATACCAAAGATTATATATTTCTACTATTTTTAATTAATGGCAGATCCAGATTATACTCAATTTTTTTTTTCAAAAAACAAATAAAAAACACAGTAAAAATTTATTGGGTGTAACACGAATATATATTCTCGTTCTATTTGTATTTTGTTGTTGTGCATGCCTGACATGTAACAAGGTGTTGCATGAATACATGTCCTCTAGTGGCAAAACGAAGATACATATGCGCCAAGTGTTGCGACTTTTGGCGGATCTTATCAAGAAGAGAGTATTTTTAAATCTGAAGATGTTATAACGAAAAAGGATCTTATCAACACGATTTATTCTCTTTGCCTTTGCTCTCGTTTTATCCCGACCTTCACTGCTTTTATTACCGGAGTACGAAGAAAAGAAATCTAAAATTCTGTGAGGCGGAATAGTCTTGATCATGACTAAGATGTCGCTCTCTCTGTACATCACTCATCTTCTCATATTCTCCTTGATGTCCACTTATGTTATCAGCAACCGTACGATCTCTCTCTCCTTCGCTATTAGTAATGTATTTGTGAAAACGCTTACATTAAAATAAATAATCACGCACATCGTTCCACCTATTATTTTTTATATGGGAGAACATTTTTTGCCTGGATTAAAGAAGTTAGCTGCTTCTTATGGATTCCAACTACAGAGGAATAGCTGTATTATATAACTTTCTTGGGGTTGCTGGCCATAAGTTTCGAAGCGCAAAATATATGAGTGAAAAATTCGATCCCGTGCATGTTTATTTAGATTGTTAGCTACCATAATGTTACCTAAATGGTTTCATTTTTTCTTTTTATATATATATATATAATTTATCTTAATGTTTACATTTTTCTTATCAATGTTAGTAGATGCATCCTTCTAATAGTATATCCTTTTCACTGTGTTTGGAATGTTGTAGAGGAGGAGGATAATCTTCTTCAAGGACTAAACAGCTACAGAACTGCACAAAGCGTTCCACCTTTTACAAAGAATGATAAGGCTGATTGTGTGGCCGATGAGATAGCGGACAAGCTCGATGATGAGCCATGCACAAACCACACCACGGCCAGCACAGTTACTCCTGGTTCTGTCCCTCCACGGTTATCGAACTACCAAGACATTCTTTCTGAGTGCAAGGTCGACCCAAACAGTACCCGTGACGGATTGATCTTACCAGTTTGTATCCCTAACCGGGTACCTACTCTTGTTCTAACTAACTACACCCATACTGGTTATGCTCAGTATCTTAACGATTCGAGGTATGTTGGAGCTGGTGTTGGTTCGGAGAAAGAGTGGATGGTAGTTGTGTTGACCACAAGTACTCCAGGTGGAAGCTTCTCGAGTGGTGAAGCAACGTCACTAAGAGTTATGGCTGGCTTAGGTTTAATGGGGCTGTTGTTTAATTTCCTTCTGGTCCTGTAAGTAAATTATGGTTGTGTATTGTGTGAAAGCTCTGTTGTTGTAATGTGTGTTTTTTCTCAAGGGACATCAAAATGAGGGGACAGGAAAATCTCTCACAATATCGTGAATCGAAGAATGTTGTAGTTGTGTTTTGATTAACCAGAAGGTCGTCGTCTTCTATTGATACTACTCAAAGATATCCTTATTAAAATGAAATAGAGGTGGGACTATATAGGTTTATAGATTGAATTTTCAATTTAAAACCAACATGCCTTTTGCCTTAAATTATTTTTATTTATTTTTTTCTTACAAACTTTGATATGAGATTTTGTTTCTAACCCTAGTAGAATTTTCTGCTAGTCTTTTATTTTTCTTTCAAAATAGTGTAATGAGTTTGAGATTTGTTCTAATGGTTCTTTTTTATTTTCTCTCTCAATTATGACTACTTTTCATTTATTGCTAATAACATGATAAAATTTTAGATTATACTTATTATTAAATTTTATAATTTTAACTAATTTTTAAATTTATAAAAAGCAAATATTCACATCAATAAAAGTACATAACAACATATAAAATAATAGTAGAATTTTACAGTAAAAACTTTAACTTTTGAAAAGCAAACATTTATTACATTAATAAAAAACAAAAATAGTAGTATAATTTTGTTACTATATTTTTTCACAAATGATCAATCAGCACATTTCAAGGAGAAAAATGAATTAATTTAAAAGTAGTTTCTTTTTCAGCTATTTCAATTGTTAGAGATGACACTTTTTTCCAGCTACAATTATTTAAACTATAAAATATATTATTATTAGTATATAATAATTTACAAGTATATAATATGTTAATATTATAATTATTATATAATATAATTATTATATTATTGATAGTTATATTTAAGAAGTTTAATTAGTATGTAACTATTTAATATAAAATATTATTTTAAAAAATATATTGTGCCATTTCAATATATTATGATTACTATAATACAATATAATATTTTAAAGTTATATTATGCTATTTCAATATATTATAAATTATATTTTAATAATTAATTATTGGTAATTATACTTTTAAAAGTTTAATCGATATATATATATATATATATATATATTTAATATAAAAATTTTAAAGTTATGTTTAGTGTAAATTTTTATTTATGCATAAAATAAAAATTGTTAAATTAAAAAATTTATTATGTAAATAAAAAAGCTTAACATCAAGATAAGTTTATAAATAGTATTTCTCAAAATAATGTATTATTAGAGATAAATTTTCCTCATTTTTATGTTTTTTCTCACTTTGATGCACTGTTGAAAATGCTTTTACACGTCAAATTCATACAAAAATATGAAACATGTCACAGGAGAAACATGGCTATAAATAGTTATGTTTTTGATACAAAATATTTATGACAGGAAGAAAAATAATCATGATTTTGGCACAAGTAATTAGTAGCTACTGATATTTACAGTAAAATAAGAACATTTTCATCAGTGGAGTTCTTATATTAAAGTATTTTAAAAAATATTAATATAAAAACTATAAAAACTATAAAAACAAGAGAGAGAAACGGCCAGATCAAATATTTCAAATTAGAATTGAGAAGAAACTTTGTATCCACATGTCTACTTTCAAGTGGTTTAATGTCTTTAAAATTAAAATTTTGATTTCTTATAATTAAAATGTAAATATAATGATTATTTTTTACAGATTTAGATATTCAAATGAGTCCAAAAGGTTTTTATAATATGCGAAATTGATAACTTGAGAGGTGGATCATTTAAGGGACATTTTTTCTCAACGCTCTCAGCCACTTCGATACAAAGTAAAACCCTAGCTCCAGTCTAGTGGTTCTACTGGTATCGGAGACACTTTTCTTCTTCTATTCATTTTGTTTTCAGTCTTGTCTGTCTCTATGTGTCGTTAATACTCTCTCCTCTATGTCTGATGGAACCCATCAGTTGAGTTGGCTCATGCTCGACGGAGAAAGTAACTCAGCAAGGCATACGATGTGACGGATACCATCCCATGCAGAGACGGAATCTCAAGAGGAGTGGTTTAATGGCGGAAGAAACGTTTTGCTTCGTTTTTTGAGAGGTCATATCATATTTCCGGTGGTTGAGCTATACAGCGTTGAAATCTGCGATTAGTGGACCGGGATTGTTTGCAATCTCTAAGGTTCATCTTTTAGTTCTGGTTTGTTCCTAGTACGTTTATGGCCCAGGAGTAAGCCTTGGATGTTGATTTAGTTACCGGTTAAGAAATGGAGCAAAATGCTTACCTTGGCGTTAATGGAGTACATTTGGACATTCCAGTTTGAGTCATGTTTCGGGTTTCAGAGTTGATGGGTCTGATTGTCGCAAGGCGGTTCAGTACCCTTGTTCGGGCATTGAAGGTTCAGGTGCAGATTTCTCTTTTGATTGTGATGGTTGCAATTATCCCTCTTCGGGTTCGATTGTTGCTGATTGTATTTGTTTTGGGTTTTGATCGACGGGGCTTATTTTTTTTGTCTAGAGTTGTTTGGTGGGCCTCTATATAGGTAGAAAATTGATGTCAGAAAGTGCGTTCTAGCTGTATCCGAAAGCTGTGTGGATCATGAAGCGGTCATGTTTGTTGGGTTGTGAAGTCTTTTGTTCTCAGGTTCTTGTAGTGGATGGTATGTTTACCTAGCCGTAGGCGGAAGCGATATATTGGGGGTGAGAAGACTGGGTGTCTACGATTCTAGAAGTGGAGGGTATCATATGACTATAAAAGAAAGGTTCTGCTTTGAATCGTTATACGCTCTGCTGAGTTGGTCTTAGCTTGCATTTTTTAGTTTGCTTTATTCTTGTTTTGGTGTCTGTTTTGTAACTTGTAGTGTTCGTGTATGTAAGTTGTTCAGTTGTGGGTTCTAGTTTCTTATTCTTGGGCTCGTGTTTTTGGGATTTTCATATATATGTCATCTCATGTATCAATCTTTGTATTCCTCTTTTGAATGAATTTTATCAGATGGCAAAAAAATAATATTCAAATGGATTCTTCAATTAAGATTCCTCTAAAACAAGTATATTATATCCTACACAAATTATGTTAGATACGAAGCCACTAGATATTTGTGTGGCTAAATCATCATTAAATTATGATTAAGAAAGTTACACTATTCATATAACTCAGCGGCAAAATCAAACAAATAGGAGATGTTACATTTCCTATCTACGCAAAAAGAGTAAATATGTCCAAACAATTTGTGATGGCTGAATGAACCTTATCATACAATATGATAAAAGGGTGTCCCTGAATCTATGATACGGTGCCGTCCATCCTACTCTCCACCGAGTAGTCAAATTTCTACTCTCTAAAGCATCAAAGGAACCAAAGAGGATAAGGAGAACTCCCACTCCTGATACCAAACAACGTTAAAGAGTAAGACTAAGGTCTTTTACCAATTACAGACCCCCCCCCCGGCTTTGCGTACTGAAGATCCGGAGATTAAAGAATTAAACGAGGTACCACTAATCATAGAGAAATTCAGCAGGAATATCAAAGTAGGTTCCAAATTTCCAGAGGGTCTAAATTATAAATTAACAGATTTCCTCCGGTCCAACTCTGATTGCTTCGCATGGTCCCGTGTAGACATTCTAGGAATAGACCCAAAAATCATCATGCACAGAATACATGTCGACCTCTACACCAGTCAATGAGATGCATAAAAGGAGGAAATTCGTTCCCGAATGGGACGCCATCATCAACGACGAAGTAAGAAATCTACTAAATGTTGGGTTTATAAAGAGATACAATACCCAGAATGGCTGGCCAACATGGTAGTAGTTCAAAATATAATGGTAAATGGTGAGTCTGCATAGACTTCACCGTTCTTAACAAGTCCTTCCCAAAAGGACTCCTTTCCTCTACTTCCATCGACAAGCTAGATGACCTCATAGATGCCTTCTCCGAATATAACCAGATCCTAATGCATCCGAAAGAAAAGGAGAAAATCTCTTTCATGATATTCAGGGGCATCTAATGCTATAAAATTATGCCTTTTGGCCTAAAAAATGTCGGTCCAACCTACCAAAAGCTGAAAGTTATGATGTTTTCAGAGTAAATATGCCAAACCATGGAAATTTACATAGATGACATACTTGTCAAATCCTTGGAAACAGAAGACCATATAGCTCATCTAAAACAAGCATTTTCCACTCTAAGGTAATATCACATGAAGCTTAACCCAGCCAAGTGATCATTTGGGTTAGCTCCGATAAATTCCTAGGATACATAGTCACACACCGCGATATTGAAGCTAACTTAAAGAAAATAATAGCAATCCATGTGAATTCTTCACCAAGGACATTGAAATAAGTGCAAAAACTGACAAGAAGAATAACAACTCTAAGAAGGTTCATCTCCAGGCTGTCAGACAAGTCCCATGCCTTCTTCGAGACTCAAAAGAATAGTTAAAATTTCAAATGGGACAAGAAATGTGAAAGTTCTCTAACAAAGCTGAAGGAGTACCTTACCACACCTAATGTACTATCAAAACCCCAAAACAGAAAGTTATTGCTGCTCTACCTAGCGGTGTCGGAACATGCAGTGAGTGTTGTTCTAGTGCGAGAAGAAGAGAGCCGGCAGCTTCCGATATATTACATCAGAAAATCTCTTCTCAATGCAGAAACGTGTTATAACCATTTTGAAAAGCTGGCCATAGCCTTGGGAGTAGAAGCCAGAAACTACACCCTTACTTCCAGGCTCATCAAACGTGGTGATAACATCTCTCCGCATCAAATATGTGTTTCACAAGCCATAAGCATCATGCCGACTAGCTAAATGAGCAATAGAACTTGGAGAGTACAACGAAATATTCAAACCAGCCATGACTATCAAATCACAAGTATGATATACCATGGATTTTTCAATTTTATACCATGGTTTAAGTCTATTATTGAGTCAATTATATGCTTTTGGAGTCTGCTTTTGAGTCTTTTTTAGGTTTAGATACGTTTTGGAGAACTTTGGAGCTTATTGGGGTGCAGGACTGCCCAGACGCATTAAAAGTTTAGCTATAAATGAAGACCTTACCACAGTAGGATTGAGCTCATAGTTTGACAAAAGATATAACTTTGAATTAGCTTTCTAATGCCACTGGATTGAGGTGTTTCTGGCGGTTAGATCTTTTGTGCTCATTTTCCTGAAGAGTGATATGTTGACTCACGAGAGGAAGCTGTTGAGGATATGAAGAAGTGTCGAACGATACAACACATTGGGTTTCGATCGACACTCCCCCAACTTGAGGCTCAACGAGTTTTAATGAAGATCCAAAATTACAATTTTGGCCCATAAGTTTCCCCTATTTACAAAAGAGTCCATAACGTGTTTTTAACCTATATTTACTGTTTCTAAGCCGTTGTTGATGGCTAGGCTTGATATTATTCCACAAGAAAAGAGCTTAGGATAGGAGAGAGAGATCTCAAGACCTTCGGAGATGATCTTGAATTCCCTTTGTTTCTTACTCTATTTATTTATGCAGTTTATTCAGATTTCAATTATGTTCTTCATTATTATGTTTGAGTAATTCTATTGTTAGACTTAGGTTTTATCAAGGATTGCTTTATGGATTGTTAAAATGTATTGCTGTTAGGAAAATCAATAGATTCTTTATCTAAAGTTGATATTATGCTATGTTTAGGATTAATCACAATAATCTTATATCCTAGGATGACTGACAAAAGCGAAAGCCTGGTATATTATCTGAATTGAGACTTAGATGAAATAAACAACTAGGAATATGTGAGAGTGGACCTAGGTGGTTAGAGAACACATCAAACATGCGCGCTAATTCTTGTTTAAACGTGGTACCGATTGATAGTCCTAAAAGTATCGATCGTCATCCTCCTCAGATTAAAATATGAAAGTAAAGGTCTTTTGTTTAAACATTAGATAATCTTGCAGTGAGAGTTAATTGATTATAACTTGAGTTTGAGTTAAGAACTGTCTTTAATAACTCCCTAATAGTTGAAATAGGTTGCATTCCTAAAAGAATTTAAGAGTTTCCAAAAGTCTAGCCTTTCATCATCTTGATAGCTTACAAAAAAATGTTATTTCTTATTTCTTGAATTTTAATGTTATCATCTAGCTTTAATTCAAAAACTAATAAATTTATTAAGGAATCATAGAGTCTTTGTGGATCCGATCCTTAAATACTACAATCAAACTTCCTATCTGAGAGAGTAGCTTAAGATTAATTTGAGCATATCAAATTTGACGCCATTGTCGGGGACTCTTTTTTATTACAAGTAGTTTTAGTTTAGAATATAGTCTAGATTTTTATTTTCTGTTTACTAATTAATTCTTTCTTTTTTCCTGTTGAACCAGTTACCCTTGAGGAAAAACTCAGATTCTGGACGACAAGTATTGATCGACACCTCTTACAAAATATCGGTCGCCACTATGTTAGCAACGATCAACACCATTCGGCCAGAAGCAGGTATGTTTACGATAACAAATTTAAATAATGAGAATGTAGTCCTAGGAGATCCAGAGGGTCGAGCTGCAACACATCATGAAAAATTAATTATAAACAGGGGCTGCAATCCATGTTAGAATAGCTGTTCCTATAATGCTGAACTGGAGCGTCACCAAACGCTTGGTGACTACAACAAGCTTGATCAATTCGACACTAACAGGTATGCGATCCGTCTACCAGCAATTCAGAGGGAAGATTTTGAGCTGAAATCCAAATATTTTTCTTCGGTGGGTCATCATCCTTTTCATGATCTTCCTCATGAAAATCCTGAAGACCATATCAAAACACTTGAGGACTTTGTGCCTAACATCGAGGTGCATAGAGTCTCTGAAGACTACCTATTCTGCAAACTCTTCCCACACTCTCTTGCTGGAGATGCGGCTTACTGTCTGAAACAACTGCATCCATGATCTCTGACTTGCTGGAGTGATATCAAGAATGCTTTTCTCAACATTTTTTTCGATAATGTGCAAACGAAAGAACTGAAAAATAGAATTTATACATTCTCTCAGGGTCCTACCAAAACTTCTTAGGATTTTTGGGTAAGATTCAGTGCTCATCAGCGCGACTGCCCACACCATGGTTTTTCCGAGATCTAGCTGCTTAATATTTTCTTCAGAAGTCTCGATTGGGTATACCAAGCAGCTTTGGACGCTGTGAGTCAAGGAAACTTTGAAACCAAGAGTATTTAAGAAGCTACAAGGCTCATTGAAAATTTGGCGACTAGCATTACTTCTGAGAAGACTTTTCTTGAGAGGAGGAAGATGGCTGAGAATTCGAATGAAAATCGGATATTTGAGGTGAAAGCAACATTAAAAATTCAGTTCACGGTCTTCTAGTTGGCGAGACGCAAGTTCAGTTTGCAAATGAGAGTAAGACCGTTTCATGTGAATGAGCTAAAGAAGAGCATGTAGACCTCATTGATAAGACTAGTTTTCGTGAACATAGACTTGATGATGAGTAGAGGAACATGAGCTACAGAAGAAGCTACAAGGCAGCACATACTCATGAGGGCAGGCTGGAATCTATGGTGGGAGAAGTTCTGAAAGGCCAGCAGAAGATGAGTGTGAATTTCGATGTAAGACTGGATTCCATGTATTTTGATTTACACGAGAAGTTTAAAGCTTTGAGTGATCATGTCAAGAAATTGGATGGCTAAGTTGCGCATAATGATGGGTTTGTCAAAAGGGAAGAAGGATCCTTCCTGGAAGGACTGACACTAATCCAAAGTATTCTCATCCCGCATCTGAGGAAAGAAATGAAGGACTCACACCGAGTGAAAGAGTTAAAAGAAGGGTAACCTGACCGTGATGACAAGGAAGCAAAACCAAAGATTGATGAGAGTATCGATCTACAACATGAAAGTGTTGATCAACACCCCGTCTATCTTGATCCTCAACAGTCTAAGTCTTCCGAACCAGGTGTATCAAGGGTATATAGACCCAAGCCTCCATTTCCCCCAAGAATCCAAAGAAAAGCAAACAAAAGTTGGATAATGCCACATGCATAAAAGTCTTCGACAAGATCATTGTCAAGATGCCTCTTGTTGACGCTGTCAGGATCTCTCCTACAATCAAGAAGTATGTGAATCATATGGTAACACATGGATTTGAAACCTCAGAGCAGAGTGTGTTGATGGTCTCTGAGCAAGCCAATGCTCTAATTCAGGAGAAAACCCTAGTTAAACTTCCAGATCTCGATAGCTTTGTTTTGGATTGCAACATCTACACTGAGAGATATTAGAAATCCCCCTGCAACCTAGACTCTAGTGTGAACCTAATACCTTACTCAGTTGCAATTCCTTTGGGTTAACATAATTCAAGCCTACCAGGATCACTCTCGTTCTCGCCGACATACGAATCCAAGAGAGATATAAGTGTTTTAGAATATATTTATTTTGTTTTGGGGTCTTTTTAGTAATTTTTCAGGTTCATGAGTGTTTTGGAGAAAAGTGGTGATTTTGGATCATTTTGGAGATAAAAATAGAGGAAGCTCGTAGCTGACCACCGAACCAGTTCAAGGTCAACATCGATCGACTTGATTCAACAGAGAAAGCTGGAATACTTTCTCATTAGAATTCGAGTTTTAAGATTGACAACCTAAATATTTTGTATCATTTTAATCCTGATTTCTTAAACCCTAGATCTAGCTTCTTTTCCATAATCTTACAAAACGTCAATCAACTATTGAAAAATTGTTCAACCTGCTTATATAATGCTTTTAAACTATTTACCTAGATTGATTACTACTTATTCAGATCTAGTGTGTGTCCTAGCTCCTTGTAGATCTGATTCATAAGTACTACAGCTTGACATCTTATTTGAAAGAGTAAAGTCACTCCTTAGGATAATTTGAGTGATATCAAATTTGGCACCGTTGTCAGAGAGCATTGATTGCCATTAGATCTTATCTAGTTCGATTTAGTCTAGGTTATTTTATTGTTTAAGTTTTCTCATAAGTTTTTTTTCTTGTCTTTTAAGTACATGCCCAGAAATATCAGAAGCAACAAGAAAAATTCACTACTCTTCTTAGATCATGTACACGTGGAACGCTCGATCCGCAGAAAGAAACACACCACATCGGTCGACAACAACCTCAGTTCGTCGATCAACACTCACCAGCAAACATCGATCGACACTACTCCTCCGTCAATCAACATCCACCAGCGAGACACTAAACATCTTGTTCAGGACAAGAATTGAAACCTGCATGACCAAGATGGTCATCTGCGTAATGCAGCAAGTCAGAGGATAGATTATAAGGGGGTTGCAATCCCTGATCCTGATGCTGATACCATTACACCTGCTGCTTAAGTTGTAGATCAGGTTGCTCGACACAGAACGTTGGCTGACTATAACCGTCCAGATCAGTACTACGCCAACATATATGTTATATGTCCTCCAGCTATTTAAAAGAACAATTTCAAGCTGAAGCCTCAGTACTTTACACTGGTGGGACAGACACCGTACTGTGGTCTGCCACATGAGCATCCTATGGACCATCTAGAGAGGTTCGAGGATTTGGTTTCGGCCATTAAAGCCAATGGAATACCTGATGACTATCTTCTGTGCGAGCTCTTCAAGTACTCAATTGCTGGAGACGCTTCACACTGGCTTAAGCAGTTACCACCAGGATCTCTTACATCATGGACTGACATCAAAAACACATTCTTGTGTAATTTCTTTGATGAGGCACGCGTTGAGGACTTAAGGAGGAAGATTGCTACATTCACGCATGAGCCTACATAGTCATTCAGATACTCTTGGCTCAGATTTGTCATATCAGAGAGACTGTCCACACTATGGATTCAATGAAGTGCAGCTGCTTAGCACTTTCTTTAGAGGCATCATACTGGCATATCAGATGTCCCTGGACAGAGCTAGTGAAGGAAACTTCAACACTAGGAATCCATAAAAGACTGTGAGACTTATAGAGAACCTAGCATCCATCAACATTACCAAAAATACTGATTTTGAGAGGAGAAAATCGGCCACTACCCTTGGGAGGGAGCAGATGGACGATATTAAAGCTAAGCTAGACAATGTCCACAAGCTTCCAGGAAGCAGGTAAGCTTTGCAGATGATGTAGAAGTTGTAGATGTTGACAGAGACGACATGGAGGATGTGAACTTCGTCAATGGTACTGGTTTTCAGAGTCAGAGGACTTGAAATTAGAGTGGATACATAAACTCCTATGGCACTAGATAGAGGAGTAGCTTCAACCAGAATTCACAGTACCACAAACCTTACCGCAACACCTATAATAATAACAACAAAAGCTCTTCCTACTAGAATCAACCATCACATGCTCAAGAGGACAAGATATAAGCAATGCTTAATCAAGTTCTTGAAGGACAACATAAGCGGACAGTGAACTTCAATGGAAAGATAGATTATGTCTAAACCAACATGAACACTAAGTTTGAAGCCTTCAGGCCCCATGTGAAGAAGCTGGAGATGCAAGTGGTTTAGACATGAGAAGCTGTTGAGAGGCAAAAGACCTTCATAAAAGGCAAAGGGGATGAAACACTGAAGCACCACGTGAATGCCATCATAGGTGATGATTTCTGGCAAGTGGCCAAGGAGGAAAAGCTTCAGGAGGGTGACTTTGAATTTGAGAGCGCCATGAGCATCGGCAGTTCACATTGGTGTCAATCAACACCAAGAGAGGGACATCAACGATGGAGCCTGCCAAGCATCGACTGACGCATCACGTTAAGCATCAACCGACACCTTCTATGGAGTCGGATGCATCATGAAAAACAGTGAGGATCATGACCCATGGAGAGTTCACAGCTAGGCACCCACATCCACCCAACAACGTGCTCACACAGAACGTCGATCGGCATCATGAGCCAGTCATCGATCGGTATAGAGAGAAGGTCATCGATCGATAGAGAGCAATTCATTGATCAATAGAGAGAGCCAGGAGGCAATCGACAACGTCACCCCAAAGTTGATCGACGATCACCTCTTACCTACTAAGTGCAGATACCTAAGATAGATGTAACCTGACTAAATGCACCCATAAACCAATCCAAACCTTTACATACACAAGCAAACAACATCAGTCAGCATTCTGAAGATGCATCAGAGCCTATGCAAGTTGATCAGGCTACTGAGAAGAGAACCTTGAGGAGGAGAAAGGAAAAGGTTCCAAAGCATCTTAGGAGAGGAGTTAATGCGAAGGAGATGGATAGCTTCACGAAAAGGGTTCTAAGGATCCTCATGGAGAAGCCATTCGAGGAGGCTTACTTTACCCACAGACTATGGATGTTTTTCAGAGAGACAAAGGAAACAGAGCAATATTTAGAAAGAGAGAGGATGAAGCAAAAGATTACACTAAAGATGAAGAGTGATCCTGTGAAATTTGTAGTACCATGTTTGATAAGGGGAATTTAGTATCACTATGCGCTCTGCGACACCTGTTCTCCAGTCAGCATCATTCCAAAGGTGATGGCAGACCATCTAGGTCAAAGGATAGAGCATCAGAGGACTCATTCACTTTTTCGGATGGTTCTGGAAGGAGCTCAAGAGGAATCATCAGAAACCTGGAGGTGCAGATTGGTATTGCTTTAGTCCCAGTAGAATTTCATGTACTGGACATCAAGCTGAACTGGAATTCTTCTCTACTACTTGGGAGAGTCTTCATGGCTACTGTAGGAGCAGTTTGCAA
Source organism: Sinapis alba (assembly GCA_012274485.2). NCBI lineage: Eukaryota > Viridiplantae > Streptophyta > Magnoliopsida > Brassicales > Brassicaceae > Sinapis > Sinapis alba. Next base: position 1,094,402 of record MU106082.1, on the reverse strand, counting down.
CATGCAGACTAACCAGCTGTGTTTGACACTCATTAACCCTACTATCTATTATGATCTAGTGAGAGTTGTTAAGTCACAAACGTCCTACATGAAGATTGGAGATGATTCGGGATTAATAGCAGTATGTTACTCTTATTCTGGAGCTGAACGTGAATCGGATGGAGAAACATCAATCGACACTGAACCTGTGCCATCGATCGACCATCACATTGGACCCCCGGTTGACAACAACTGGGAGGCATCGAGCGATAGTGTCCCAACGAATGAAGTAATCGATTCTCCAGACCTCTGCTACCCGAGTTTTGCAGTTGAAACTGCTATAACCTGGAAAAGGAAGATCCGTGTAGTGCATCCTGATGAGTATGGAGTATACAGAGTTGAAGATGGTAATGCACAAGCACTGGATGGAAGGACCATAAATGTTTCTAAGGAGGATATAAAAGCAATACTGGAGATGGCAGATAAACCAGGAGGGAAGTATTTAAGTCTACCACAGTATGAGGTTATTTCCAGATGCCTAGACTTCATCCTCCACCCTACCTTAAAGATTATTCACACATCAAAGACAACATATATGAACTTTTCAGTGACATCCTGGCATAACAAGGAAGGCTGTTTGACGAGTTTTATAGACATATAGATGATGTCTACTTCCCCCTTGTCAACCCTGTTGCAACATTAGAAAAACAGATGGAGGAACTGAAACTGAAAGTTGACTCTGCTCACCAGATGATTCGGAGGCAGCAAGATCACAGAACAAGAGGTGAGGAAGAAATAAAAAGTTTTGTTGGTACCTGGTTCGAGATGAGCAAAGAAGATGTAGAGACTTGTTTCCCAACAAGTAATCATCTACCTCAATACTAGCCAAACTACCTCCAAAAATTCAAGCTAAGTGACTATAACAAAGCGTTGAGTGGGAGGCAACCCATTGTTAGGTAAGTTTTAGCTTTATTTTTAAATACTTTACTGATTTTTCGCACTTAATTGTTTCAGAAAAAAGATGATGAACAATAACGATATTGTAGCTGCGCCATCGAGCAACGACTTAGCAGAACAAAATGCGAGGTACTGTTCATTTAGAAAAAAAGATCCAAGGAGATGATCATTCCAAGCATCGACCGATGAGACATGGTCGACATCGCTCGACAGTATACCACGAGCATCAATCGACAGACACATCACTGTGTCGATCGACACTGACATTGGCGAGCAGGTATATCGTTCTTCCTTGTTAAATTTCGTCCTTATGATTTATTTTCCCACCGAACTTAGACTAAATGAACACTGCAGACAGTGTGATTTAAGTCCGGGGGGAGGTTTACTGATATTGGTGTTTTCTTTTGATTTTTATTTGGTTTTTAAGTTTGATTGGGTCAAGAAGGGGATGATGAACTTTTTCAATTTTCAATTATTATCTAACCACTCTCTAGCACCATTCTTAGATTTACTGACTGCAAAGTGTACTAGAGATGCCAAAGTGGATCACATGCCATTCATCCATACTTGCTGAAAATGTATGAAGCAGCCAAACCTGACCTCCAGCCTAAATGAACTTAATTTGCTTGTCTTGGGGTTTGACATCCATTGGATCGGGTTCCTCCTGCGAGTCTGGAAGGTAAGAGTTTGTGTTTCTGGTTTCCTTCTCTCTCTCTCTCTCTCTCTCTCTCTCTCTCTCTCTCTCTCTCTCTCTCTCTCTCTCTCTCTCTCTTCAGCATCTGGAAAAATAAAAATAAAAGATTGAGATGATTTCCTGAAAGATGCAGAGGGATAGGTAAATTACCTATGATTCCATTATTCTAATTTAGATAGGAATGATCAGACATTGTCGGAAGCGATGGATAGATAAATTACCTGTGATCCCATTATTCTCCTACACTTTGTCAAAAAAAAAGATAAAAAGAAGGATAAAAATTGAAATGAAGGTGAGCAAAATGGACTGCATAAAGTGAACAAAATGGACTGCATCAGCATCATTGTTTATTGGAATGAGATAAAAAGATTCATAGAAAAGAGAAAGAGGAAAGAAAAGGATCAGAGAAGACTACCTATTGGTCCAGATACTTGCTTGAGTTGAGCCCATGTGTCCTCTGATCAATATTCCCAAGGTAAAGCCTACACCTTTTTATATGTAAGAAATGAGGTTTGCAAAAGGGTTAGTCAGACACTATTAGCTAAGTTGGTGGTTAGATGGACTTGGTTGCTAAGCTAAGATAGGGCATATAAAGTTCCTCTTAAGTTGGAATTGATTTGATGTGGCTTGAAACGTTATAGAGGTGATGATAGTGAGTTTAAAATTATGTCAGTCCCAGCTGTTTTCAAACCTCTTTCATTAAGACTACTCTTGTTTTGCTTGAGGAAAAGCAAAAAGGTAAGTCTGAGAAAGTTGATATACCATGGATTTACCCATTTTTACCCATGGTATATAAGTATTTTAGAATACATTTATTATGTTTTGGAGTCTTTTTAGTACGTTTTCCGGTTCAAGAGTGTTTTAGAGAAAAGTAGTGATTTTGGGTCATTTTGGAGATAAAAATAGAGGAAGCTCGTAGCTGACCATCGAACCAGTTCAAGGTCGACATTCAGAGTCAACCATCGATCGACGGACAGCTTGTGTCGTTGATCGACGGCGGAGCGCGCAAGGACATGCGAGTTTCTCAGCCGACTTAAAGCCCAAGTTCTACTGATTTACGAGATTATCCCTGACTGACTTTAACCTAATATACAAGTGTTTTGCCCCTGTTCTGGGCAAACACACGCTTTATGACACTTTCTTATTTTCTACTATTCACAGCAAACAACTTAGGATTTTTAGTAGTTGGAGAGAAGAACCAAGACTCCTTCAGAGCTTTGTTTTGGAACTTCAGTTTTTCTATCTATCTTATGCTTTCTATTATTACTATCATTTTGAATTGCTTTGCTATGTTTGAGTAGTTCTTCTGTTTGATTTGGGGTTGAATAGGTGATGAGGGGTTAGCCCAGAATATTGAATTGCTAAGGTGATAAATATCCTTCAAAGAGTTGCTATTAATGCTTGTGTTCTAGAGTAGCTAACTAGAACCCCGATCTTAGGATTGTAGACAACTACGGCTGTAGGTTCTGAACCAGAATATACTGCTTTGAGCTAGGTTGTTAGAGAAACGTGATAATTGATCTAATTAACTCTAGTGAACAAATCAAATTAACTTGCTAACGCTTGTCTAACCAACCATCGATCAACGCTCTTACCATCCCATCGATCGACGGTCGACCCCTGCCAAAAAGCGATTGCTGAGGTACATGACTTAGTCAATATGATTGATTCAACATCGAAAGCTAGAATACTTTCTCATTGAATTCGAGTTCTAGGATTGACAACCTAAGTATTTTATATCTTTATAATCTTGATTACCTAAACTTTAGATCTAGCTTATTTACCATAATCTTACAAACCTCAATCAACTATTGAACAACTGTTCAACCTGCTTATTTACTGGTTTAAAACTATTTATCTAGTTTGAACACTGCTGATTTAGATCTAGTGTGTGCTCTAGCTCCTTGTGGATTCAATCCCTAAGTGCTACAACTTGACCTGTTATTTGAGAGAGTAAAGTCACTCCTTATGATAATTTGAGTGATATCAATATCCATTGAAGACGTGCCCATAAGGATAAATGAATGTCGGAAACCCAAACTTTGTAGTGTTGAAATGTGGGCAGGAACTTAAGGATCCTCTATTTTTGGGAAGGCCATTTTTGGCTACAGCTGGTGCAATCATTGACGTGACAAAATGGCGTATAGGTCTGAACGTAGATGGTCTTTTAATGAATTTTGACATGGCAAACCTGGTCAAAAGGCCTATGATCGATGGCCAAACATCCTTACTAAAATTGCTGAGAAATCATTCAGAGATATGTGCTCTACGGATCCCCTCAAAAGAACTCTGACAACTTTTGTAGAATACACATCACATTTAGAAGATAGAGCTGCAAAGTATGTAAGGTTGATGGACAGTAGTGAAGAGATTATGCAGGTTAATTGCACACAAGAAATTGAAATTTCAGAGACTGTTGATCGACACCATAAAAGCATCACTTGAGATCTTCACAAATCCAGTGACTGTAGTTTTGTAATAGCACCCAAAGTCGAGCTCAAACAGCTTCCTCCAGGTTTGAAGTAGACATACCTTGGTAAGAGTTCTTCTTTCCTTGTTATTGTAATGCTAATGTAAATAATGCAGAACTCAGTTCGCTGCTAAGCATGCTGCACATAGAGCTGGGAATTTTTGAGTCAAACCGCGGGACCCGCCCCGTTTGATCCGCCGCGGGGCGGGTGCGGATCGAGTAGTTTGGATTTTTGTGTCTCGCGGGGCAGGTGCGGATTTAGATTTTTTTTCACAGGGCAGGTGGGGGTCAACACAAATTTAAACGCGGGTACCCGCAAACCCGCAAAAAAAAAAATTAATTTTTTTTTGTAAAAAGAATATTTTTTAAAAAAATCGTTAATATTATTAAAAAATCTATTTTAATTTTTTAGAATATATATAAAAAATATATATTTATTTTATTAAAAATATTTAAAATAATATTTTTTATTATTATTTAATTTATCCGCGGGTCAAGCGAATTACCCGCGGGTTTTGAGGGACGGGTGCGGGTTGGATAAATTTTTCTTGCGGATCAAACAAGTCAATTTTTTTTTAAAAAAAAAATACTCATCAACCCGCGGATCGGGGGTCACGGATCGCGGGTTGACCCGATTCCCAGCACTAGCTGCACAAGTGTCGCAAAGCTCTTGGGTATTGTCTTGATGACATCCCATGTATCTCGATCAACTTATGCATGCATAAGATCCACTTGGAGGATGAGTCACAGTCATCTATTGAGCATCAGAGAAGGCTGAATCTGAACTTGAAAGAAGGTTTCAAGAAGGAGATCATGGAACTCCCGGAAACTGGAATTATCTATCCGATTTTAGACAGCAATTGCATCAGTCCAGTGAACGTAGTTCCTAAAAAAGGAGGAGTCGCAAGAGTGAAGAATGAGAAGGATGAGTTGATTCCTACAAGGACTGTTACAGGACACATGATGTGTATTGATTACATAAAGTTGAACTCTCTGACAAGAATTGATCGCTTTCCTTTACTTTTTATTGATCAGATGCTGGAATGCTAGCACATCACATGTACTACTGCTTTCTAGATGGGTACTCAGTTTTTTTTTCAGATTCAACATCCATCTAGATGATTAGGAGAAAACTACTACCTTTTCGACTTTGTAATGCTCCTGCCACCTTCTAGAGGTGTATTGTAGTAACCCTCCTGAAAGGATAAAAATGGTCAAGATCGACAAATTGGATATTGGATCCATGATTTTGGGAATCGAAGTATCTTGAAGAATTTTAAGTTTTGATCACGAAAAACTTGACATGGTTCAGAGAAAATAGAAGATTGGTCGAGCATATGCTTTTGGTGGTCGAGCGTAAGCTTTCGGGTAGATCTAGAAGTATTGATCGACGAAAGGCATTTGAAGCATTTCAGCATTTTTTTTCAAGACAAGAAGTTCAATTTAAATATTTGGTACACATGAAGAAGTTGTGACAGATGATTGGTCAGAAGCACAACGTTTTAGAAGCACATCGTTTTAGAAGCACGATGTTTTAGAAGCACAACATTTTTGGAAGAACGTCGTATCAATAAAATATTATGTTGGGAACATAATAAGTTAGAAGCGCGACGGGAAATAAGCATGACATGATAGAGCGCAAAGGGAAAATCCAAACTTGGACAAAAATCCAAATTTTAGTATTATGGAAAATTATTCAGAGAAGCCGGAAGATCGGGAAATATTTACCGTGAAGGTTAGAATTCATTTTGTAATTATTAAAAATATTCAGCACATCATTGGATTATGGGTAATCGTAACCAAACATAATTTGAGAGAATTAAACATAATTTCATGTTTTCAATTTCAAAAATGTAATTAGTTATAATCAAATAATTTATGTGGGTTTTCGAAGAGTACAATAGTTTGGGGGAATCAGTGTAGGTTTATTAAGTAGAGGGGGTTTTAGACAGTTAACCCATTTACATATAACTCCAAAAAATTGTATTCCTTATTTAGTTCATGTCCACCTGCATATTCTATCTTTTTGAAGGCTTAACATGAATACTTGAATGCTTTACTGTTTAAGACACATTTTGAGTTTTTTTTTACATTTTAGGATACATATTGTTTGGGGAGCATATTCACAGAATTCGAGAAGTTTTGGGAAAAAATGTCTTCCTATCTAGTTAAAGTTAAGGAGACATTGTAATCTGGTTGTGTTTCATAAGATCAAAAAGAATAAAGTATTTTATTATGATCTTAAAATTGGTTTTCTCTCAACAAGAAAAAGTGTTGTAAACTTAAATTTTAATCCAAACATGTTTTATTTTATATTATTTCATATTATAATGAGAAATTTCATAGGATAATATTTTTAGTTTATTTTCAAAAAATAACATTCAAAGAGGAAAATGACCAACATATTTTATTAAAGAGATAAATATACACTTATAACCATAGGGTTAACTAATTTAGACTTAGAATTTAGAATTAAGGGATAGGATTTTGGAGGTGGAGTTTTGAAATATTAAAAAATAAAAAAATAAATATTAAAATTTTTAAATAAAAAAAGTTATTTTGGTCATTTTCTTTTTTGAGAGCTAATTTTATTATAAAAACTTAAAAAGAGTATTTGAGAGAATTTTCCTATTATAATTTATAAATATAAATATAAATATATAATGTACAAAATAAGTTACAACCTTTTCTCTTCTATATTTCTAGAACCATATTAAATATTTTGGTATTTTAAAATTTTAGGATTTTCAAAGTAAATTGTGTGGACATAACAATTGTGGATGAATGAGTCTATGATATGTTGTTAATGTAATTTGTTGATACCCTTATGTTTGTAGTCTATGTATGGATGTTTTTATGGATATCATATCCAGGATATGTTATAATGAATTGAAATTTATTGTATTTTTGGACTAGGTACAATTTAATCACATTTAATTTTAATAATAATCCATTATAATTTTTTTAACCATATGAATTGTTCTTGATTGCAATTTAAAAATAATATTTTTTAAAAATTCATTTTTTCTATACTTTATATGTTTACCTTTTTCAGCATATCTATCCACAAACTATCAATACATGACTTATTTATCTTCTAATTGCCCATCCATGAATTGTCCATCCCCAATTTGCATTATCCATGCATATATAAACAATGTTCTCTTGTTTTCTTTTCTTCAGCACCTCTTCCTCTTCTTCTACGACAACTCCATAAGTTTTGATTCATGCTAATTTATAATTTTTTAAATCAGATTAGATACAAATTCAGATATTCCGACAAAGCTTCTCACGGGGATTCCACCAAAGATTCATACGGTGATTCCAGCAAAGCTTCTTACGGTGATTACATGCGCATCCTCTGTTTCAGGTGTGGTTTGTGGCTATAGCTTCGTTTCGTGGGAAGGAACATGGTGATGGTCTCGTGTTTTTGGTACTATTATTTAAAATGGAGAAAAGTTTGTGTTCGGTAAATCTTGTCAAGACTATTACGAACGCATCCGAGCTCTATTTATGGTGTGCTAAGCTATGGCTTTGTTTTCTCAAGAGGAACCCAGCGGTGGTCTTGGATTTTGTGGGAATCGAAATTCACACTGTCAATTTTATGAACGGAGAAAAGCAAGGAAAACCTTACTTTCCATGAGGTTCGGGTTATCTGTATAAACACACGAAAGCAAAAAGAAAGAGACAACAAAGATATCAACAGAAAATTGCGCTAAGGCGTTTATATTGATTAGTATGAATTTAATTACAAATTACTTCGGAAAACAAGATTGAATAGAGCGATGTTAACAGTGAGAATCCTAGAACGGAAGCATGAAACATTCTAAGTATTGACTTCGCTACTCTAGCCGCCTATGTTTTAAAAATCTCTTAAAGCTAATAAAATTCTCTTAGGTCTAAAAGTTTTGGCCCCCGGCTCTCCTTGCTCTAGCTCCCCTTAAATACGCCTTCAAGGTCGGTTGCTTAGGTTTATCCTTTTTCAGAAATATTTCATATTCCCTCGATCTTCATAATTATCCCTGAAATTTGATATTTATCTTCTCTTACAAATAAAACATATACCTTCTTACTAACTTTGGGCTCATTCTTGTCTAGGGCGAGCTGGCCTGGACGGACCTGAGCTCGCCCTAGGGCGAGCTGGCCTGGACGGACCTGAGCTCGCCCTAGGGCGAGCTGGCCTGGACAGACCTGAGCTCGCCCTAGGGAGAGCTGGCCTTGATGGACCTGAGCTCGCCCTAGGGCGAGCTGGACTTGGACGGACCTGAGCTCTCCCTAGGGTGAACTGGCCCTGGACGGACCCAAGTTCGTCCTAGGGCGAGCTGGCCTTGGATAGATCCAAGCTCGCCCTAGGGTGAGCTGGCCTTGGACGGATCTGAGCTCACCCTAGGGCGAGCTGGCTTTGAAGAACCGGGCTCTGATCTTCCTTGAGTGGTTAAGACAGTTTGAGAAGCATTAGTAAGCCCCTTTATCCTTTTCATTGTTATTTCCGAAAATTCATTTGTCGAAGAGATTAAATTTCTAATTCGAGAATTCATCGTATAACTTCTTTTGTTTTGTTAAATTTAAACGAACGTTTCGCTCTTCGAAATGTTTCTTGAGGACTTTAGGCGTTTATTACATCGTAACCTATTTTTGACCCAAATAGATTTTTGATATGATCAACGAGCTGAAATATCAAGTCGAAAGAAAACAATTTGGGAAAAGTGAATTTGGGATAAGAGTTTTGGGTTTATCGGTGGTAACTATTTTAAAATTTTAAACAGGAGAAAGAAGACAAAAGAGACTAAGTATCTTGTTTGTTGTGGGGATGACTTTATTTAGTTTTTATTAAAAAAAAAATAGTTAGCTTAATAGAAGGATATAAGGGACTAAATATATCGAAAATGTGTGTTTTTTTTGTAACAATAATTTTATTTATATAAAATGTAACATTACACATAAACTAATAAATATACAGCCAAATACATATCTAAAATAAAAAATAACATTGCAGGAAGCTTTCTTGTGAACCTTCTTACTGCAATCTTCATGTTTGGATATCGACTTTGCGATGAAACTCCAAACTTCCTTTCTTTGTTTTCTTTGTTGTATAACATTGGTCAACTTCCATTGTTGATCTATAGATGTCAATCGATAAAGAATCCAATATACTGATTCTAACGAAAGAAATAAAAATTGGAACAACCAATCATCAACAATTCTAAGAACATCGCCGTACAACAAAAAAAATACCAATTCTTCTTCTCCAATATACTCTTTCCATGGTGGTTTCCATGGTAATTGTTTCCAAAGTAAAGCGATAAGAATAAGTTCCTTACCCCTTAAATCTGAATTCAACTTGTCATCGATCATGATCTTGAAGGCCACGTCGGAGACAGAAACAACGAATTGAAAGAATAAATAAACAGCCAATTCGTTGTGAAATCTGAACTTTTTCTCCATTACAGAGATAAACAAATCACCATAAATGCTCTCTGGTGCAAATAGAGTCAGAAGAAACAAAACTACTCTTTGGATCTTCACTGAATTAATATCCGTTGGTGAAAGTTGCAGAAGAAACAACGGTTACGATAATCGCATTTGCAGTCGCTTTGAAACCGTTTTTTTTTCTCCATTTGCAGTCTATATGATTATGATAGTTCTATCGAAAATTTGTGTTATAAGATGTGCCTCTAGATTTAATTACAAATTTAAAATGTGTTTTCATATGTAAATTTCCTAATATTTTAGGTGGTGAAAAATGACAAAAGAAATTCACCAAAATAATTGTTGGGTAAATAATAGATTAGATGGTCCAGTTTGGCTTCAGTGACATCTAGGCATGAGACTTTTATCTGAGATCCGGATTCGATTTGAGATCCAATCCGAGATCCAATACAAATCCGCTCCAAAATCCAGATATCCAAAGGGGCTGAATCCGGATTCGAATATCTTGATTTTTTAGTCTGGATATCCGGATCCGTAATTTTTATTGATAATTCTTCCAAAAATAGTAATATATATATAAACTAATTTTATTTGTTATATTTTTATTTTTATAATATTATAAAAGTATGGATTTGTAATAATATAGTTAGAATTAACTAAAAATACTATATTACTTTTATTTCTAAATTATTTTTTATATTTATATATATTTTAATATTAATTTTATTTATTTTAAGGATCCTAATCCGGATATCCGCCGGATATTACAAATTTTAGGAGGATATCCGACACCCGGATACCCGAGAACCCTGAATCCGGATAAGAATAGTAAAATCAAGGATCCGCCGGATACGGATCCGGATGCGGATACCCGATCCGTTCTAGACCTAGTGACATCATCAAGTTATTAGACTACCCACAATAGGGTTGTTGAAAACAAAATTCAGGGGGTGTTGAATATAATGTTGAAAGTGAGTTGGATTAATATGTGTTCAATTTATTTAACATGTTGAATAATCTAAAGAGGAGAGACACAATGACAAGTGTTGTTATATTATTGGTTATTTCAGTTTTTATATTGTTTTTCCACCCTAACTATTTGTAATAATTTTTTTAGTAATTAAATTTAAATTTAATTTTACATTGGAATTTTTAATTTTTCATACTCTATAAATAGAAATGTGTTTCATACAAAAAAATAAAAATATTTTAAATATAATTTTTTAATATTTATAATAAATTTTATTTTTTTATTTTACAGTAGTTTTTAATAAATTATTATTTATATTTTAATACATTTTAAATAAGAGAAATTCTCTCAAATATCACCTGAAGTTTTTATCACAAAATACCCCTCATAAAAGAAAATAACAAAAATAACCTTTTTATTTTGAATTTTTTTATTTTATTTTTATTTTTTTAATATTTGAAACCTCAACCATACAACCCTACCCCTTAACTCTAAACTCTAAGTCTAGATTAGTTAATCCTAGGGTTTTAAATGTATAAATACCTCTTTAATAAAACATTTTGGTATTTTTTCTTTGGAGACTATTTTGTGAAAATAAACTAAAAAGTTATCTTTGGAAATTTCTCTTTAAGTAAAATAGATATTAATAATATATATGTAACATTTAAATTTTTAATAGTTTTAATTAGTAAATAATTATATATGATTCAACCTAATTATTATAATATCTAATACTATAAAGTTGGCTTTTGTCCCTCCTTGGGGCATTTTTTTTTCCTTGAGGCATTTTTGTCACGTGGCATTAAAAAAAAGCCCGCGAAAGATTTTGTACCTTTATCTATATGAGTTGGGCCTTTGCCTTTTGTTTTTATTATAGATAAGTTACGTTTGGACTTTTACAAAACATTATGTTGAGGCCCATTGAAGGATAAGGTTATCTTCTTCTCAACAGCCGAAGTTTCCCGATAACGCAGCGTCGATCAAGTGACCGTAACGTCTCCAAGTTGCAATAATGATAGCATTCAGTCAGAGGAACTCTGAATCAACAGGCTTATCCTTTCAGATTCCAAGTGTTCTTCATCTTATTCATACACTATAAATATGGACCTGAAGAGAGGAATCGACACATCTCTTCCTCTCAAAAATATCTCAACTTCTAAACTCAGTAAGATTCTTTTCGATCATAGACAACCCTCAATTGCTTCTGTTTGATTTAAAGGCTGTAGTTTCTGGGAGACTGTTGTGACACGGGTCCTCCGTTTTTGGGAAGCATGGAACCTGAAGAAGGGTGGAGAGATGGGGTTTGTCTGGTAGATGAGAAGATATTTTTTCACATCTTAATCTATGACATCTTCCTACCTAGATGAGAAGGTTTGTTCTGCTTCTTTTTTTTAAATACTTCTCGAGTCTTCTACTTATGTCCTATATCTGACTAACATGTGCAACACAGTGTAGCTTGTGTGCAAAGACATGGAGGCAGTGAAAGCGATATACACAGATGTAGTTGTATCAAGTCGGTATGGAAAGTACAAGTTCATTTTCCACGAAGAACATAAAGATGAGATGTGTGATGTTAGGCTTCTCAATAATCTCTAAAGGACGTGAACAGTCACATGTGATATTGAAGAATTACAATTTTATTGCGTCGCAGATTAGTTAAGCTAACAACATGGGATTTGAGACAGATGTTACTGATGTGTTTTGCTATGAGCTGATATAGAAGTATCAGGTTGATGAAGATGAGATCTAAGAGTAGTAGACCGGTTTCTTATCAATGTTATGATCTGTTTTTTTTTTTTTTAATATATTTATTTGTCTTGGATGATGATGACTCCAGTTATCATCGGAACTCTAAGCTTCTTCTATTGATGTCACTTCTTCTATAGAAAGGTGGTGGCAGACTCCACCGCCGTATGGCTTCACTGAGATGACTATGTTTGTTGGATACATGCGAACAATGGTCAGATCCTCCTCATCTCTCTCTAGCAAGCTTTCGTGTGGCACAACATGCAATAATAAAATCAGATTCAACCATCAAGAAGAGGAAAAGCACTCAAAGTTGTGATAAAGACTTGACTTACCTTCTTTGGATGTGTGGAGGAATTTTCATCCATCATATTTGTAGATGTAATTATTGTCTTGTCCTGAAACTCATCACTTTTGAATCCTGTTCAGTAATCAACATCTTCATATTTACTGAGGTAGCCCCAAAGTTTACCGCCTGCATACGATTTGGAAGTCAAAACACATTTAAAAAAAAAAATAGATAACTCAAGCTCTACACTTTCTGCATATATTTTCTCGATGTACCTTTATGCGTATGTAATCTTGGATATTGTTTTCCAGGAGATTGCAGTTGCGACAAGAGAATGAGAGTTTCCCTTGAGTTCTGAAGTAAGAAGAGATGATCCCTTTGACTCCACAAAAAGCCACTGGACCCAATAGCTAGGAGTTCAATATAAATGAGAGGAACTGAAAATTACTGCATCAGGGTTCCATCTGACATCAATTCAAGAATTTTGAGATTGTTGTTGCCTTAGCTTCCTGAGTAATTATAACAACATAATGAGAGTTCCCGTTTATCGATTGTGTTCACAAAGTGCACCCACAATGTTACTGCAAAAAGAAAGCATGAAAGATGTTTTTTTTCAAGACCAATGAAAAATGCAACTTCTGTAAGAGCGGCGAGAAATCATCATGTGCCAGCATCTTCTCCAGATACATCATATTTATGGACAAAAGCCTTCGAACAAAGTTACACGAGAGAACAAAAAATTGAAAGAGCAGAAAAGATTCATTTGGTCTCTTCTTGAAGTTAGTTTTGTATACCCTTTGGACCTTGGTGAAGTGCCGTCGAATTGATGATACATTGAGAACGACTTGGTTCCATGTAAAGTTGTAATCTAAATTAGAATTTTAGAAGCAAAGAACTTAGTAAAATATAAGTCAAATGTACGTATAATATAAAATAGTCATTTATATTTTATTCCAAAATGTAGAAAGACTAATATATTAGTCATGAATGTAATTATTTTACAGACCAAAAAAAAGAATATTTTGTTTTTTGTTAATAAAATATATATTCAATTTTACTCATTTTCTTAAATTTCAAAACAATGATGCGAAAAGGATCAATAGCTAAATTATATATTTGATAATTATATCAAAATAACTTTAAATCAAACTAAAAACCATTATTACAAAATGTTTCAAAATATTGTCATGTAAAGGTTAATATACTAACTATGACGAGATCAAAATTTACTTATTTTCAAACTTTCTAAAATCAATGTACAGAAAGTGAAATAAAAACACAACATCCTCATATTTTTGATGAATATTTTCTTCCTAATACACCATAGAAAATTTGGTTTTACAGATACAAAATCGTTTTAAATGCCATATTAACATCTAAAATAAGTATTTCAAAAATTTATCTCAAAGTTATTCTAAACAAATAATACTAAAAAGTATGAATCATCAAAAATATAAACAATTATTAAAACTTTAATCAAAAATATAATTTATTCACACTTAATAGCAAAACACATTCTCAAATAATAAAAACAGAAAGACTCCGAATTTCTAGAAAAAAAAATCACACTACTTCTCAAATAATAAACCATCTCTCTCACAGTTCTAGCTTCACCAAAAACATAAAGACTTAACATATCCACACAACACATTCAAGTATTCAGTCAAAAACATATACAACTAACAATACACTACATTCACACCCCTAGTATAAAAATAAAGTAGATGTTGAATTAATATATAGAAGAAAGAGAAAATGATGTGAAAAAGGTAAAAATAAAAAGTTGGATGTTGAATTTCTAAAGAGACAATAATTTTTTTAGTTTATTTTAACAAAAATAGCATTTAAAGAAGAAAATAACCAAAATATTTTATTAAATAGGTAAATATATACTTATAATCTTATGTTTAACTAATCTAGACTTAGAGATTAGAGTTAAAGTTTTGATGGTGTAATTTTAAATATTAAAAAATAGAAAATAAATTTTAAAATTTTAAAATAATAAAAAAAAAATTAAAATTTTTAAGGTTATATTTATGATAAAAATTTAAAATTTGTTATTAGAGATAATTACCCAAATGGTTGATAGTCTTATGGTGTCTTCCACTGATAACACGCCACATCATCGTGCCAGCTCGATCATCGGCTCGAGAGATCTATTTCCAAGTTTTCTTATTTTCTGAGTATAAGAAAGCTCAAGACTTTTGTTTTATGAGATCAGAGGGGAAGAAGAAGAACGAAAATCATGTTTTTGTTCGATTGGTTCTACGGAATTTTGGCGTCGTTGGGGTTATGGCAGAAAGAGGCGAAGATCTTGTTTCTCGGGCTTGACAATGCCGGAAAAACCACGCTCCTTCACATGCTCAAAGACGAGGTTTGTCTTTTCTATGATTCAGTTCCTTTTTCTGAATGTTTGTCTATATAAATCTGAGATTTTGTGATGTGTGATTGGTTAAAGAGATTGGTTCAGCACCAGCCGACACAACATCCAACGTCTGAGGAACTTAGCATTGGCAAAATCAAGTTCAAGGCTTTTGATTTGGGTGGCCATCAGATTGCTCGAAGAGTTTGGAAAGATTACTATGCCAAGGTACATTCATTCTCTCTCACCACTGTTTTGTTTTGTGCAGTTGTTGCTTGGACAGATTGTTTTGTATTCTTACTTTTAATGCTTGTAGTTGGCATTCTAGTCAAAGCTTAGATTGTTGAGCCAATAGCTTATGGGGGCATCAAACTGGGGCATTCTCATATCAGTGATATGTTTGGCGTGGGCTTATTGTTATATTCTCTTTGCTGACAGAAACTATTTCTTCATTCTAAAGGTTGATGCTGTTGTCTACCTTGTGGATGCTTATGACAAAGAGAGATTTACAGAGTCTAAAAGAGAGCTAGACGCTCTTCTCTCGGATGAAGCCCTTGCCGTTGTCCCGTTTCTGATTCTCGGAAACAAGATTGATATCCCTTATGCAGCCTCGGAAGACGAGCTTAGGTATCACTTGGGTCTCACAAACTTCACCACCGGTAAGGGCAAAGTGACAACGGCTGGAGGGGATTCTGGTGTTCGCCCGCTGGAGGTATTCATGTGTAGCATCGTCCGCAAAATGGGCTATGGCGAGGGATTCAAATGGCTCTCTCAGTATATCAACTAAAAGACATTATTATCATCATGTCCGTCTTTTTCATAAAATTGAACAAACCCAGGAATATTTTCCGTACAATTTGTCTTCTCTTGATCTAAAAGGTTTGCGAATTGTGCTATCATAACACCATTTTCTCCTTTTATGCTTTTTTTTTTTGTAGTTCTCTGTTTCCAAACTTGTTCATTGTCTCCGTCCACAATTTTTGTCAACAGCTTCTGTTTTTACTGAAACATTATTCCGAAGTTAGATCACCAACCTTTTCGTATGTCCTATCACTTTATATATTGTGTGCACAACTCCCCCTGGATAAAATCAATTCAAACAGTCAAAACTAAATTGACCAGAATCAAATACCGGTACAGGCATCAACACCGCCCATCCCAGGAAGATGGTGTTTTACAGATGGATCATGGAAACAACATGAAATCTATTCGGGACTAGGATGGTATAGTACACTGTAAAGTTTTGACGGTTTGATGGGAGCAAGGAATCAAAGGGCGAGTAAGTCGCCACTTCACTCGGAGATAGAGTCTCTTATTTGGGCAATGGAATGTATGAGGAATCTAAGCTAGTGAAGATTATTTCAGAACCAGGAGAATGGTCAGTCTTTGCAAGTTATTTGGAAGACATAAGGATCCTGAAGAGTAGTTTCTACTGGTCAGAGTTCATTCATATACCACAGACGCAGAACTCAAGGGCGGACAGTCTCGCACGCAGTGCAAGGAAGCAATCGTCTTTTGTTGTCCATATGGATGCAAAACTACCAGTTTGGTTTGCAGAGTCTATATCAGTCTGAAAAAAAAACATAGAAATATCAGCTAATATAAAATGATTAAAGAATAGTGAAATCTAAGTTATGATCCAAATATATTTTATATGTTGGATTATCATGAAAATAAATTATTAATCATAGGGAAAGTCCACATGATTACGATAGAAATGAACCATGTATTACACGTGTAAAAACTGAGAACATACACATCACTATTCTAATATAGTAGATATTCAAAGATTTATATTAGAAATTGTGTATAGTATTTAGAATCAATATGAGTTGATGCTATTTGCAATGATGTTTTTGATGACTGATACCCATTGTAGAACAATCCCTAAAAAGTCGCCAAAAACTCAAAAGTTTACATCAACATTTTGTTTTTTGCTAAACTTAAAGTGTTTATAAGCTTTTAAAACTATTATTAATAATTAATAATTTTAAAACAGAAAATAGATTCTGTAAAAAAATTTTATGAAAAGAAAAATTTCAAGAATTTATTTTCACATTTGTTTTGGTTCATTAACCAGTGATTGTTAATTATATTATCTTCTTTAGGAGTCTCTTTCATATTTCATGCATAAATATCTTCTGTATGATCCACCCATGTTCAGCGTTCCTATTTTTGTTACCAATTTTTCTTTGTTTTTAATTCTCTTATAGCCATTAATTAGGCTATAAAAAACAAGATTCTTTTATTTTTGTTAGCTATTTTTAATAAATTTATTATGTGATGTTGTTTCGAAGTTTTTGTGATTTATTAATCTAGATGGAAGTGTTGATGTAATTTTTGGGTATGTGCATATATATATATATATATATATATATATATATATATATATATATATATCAGATGGATTGAATTTTTTTATATTTTTGGTAATTATATTGTATTTTAGGTGAGCAATTAAAGTGGAAAATATTTTATTATAAGCCAATTGTGTGATATGTGTTATTATATTGTTAATAATTCATCTTAAAATTGTAGTTCTACATTTTGTGCTACTCGGTGGTGTTTTCGGTTTGGTTGTGTCCCAGAACATAGGAGATGTTGTCTAAGATTGAGGGTCTCTTCGTCTAAAGAATATACTTAGCAATATAAATACTTGGTATCTTTACAAAATGATGTAGTGTTAGATTTGAGAACAAATAAAAACAGCTTTATTTGCAATATCAGATGCCATTTGACAGTATAAATTTTTTATAAATAGTTTCAAAAATATATAGAAACAATTATTCACCTAAATTTGCTTGTTTTCGCTCGTCCCTTATTTTCACTGCTTAACGAAATTTATAGAGCAAATGTATTTTCGGAGAAATTCTGGTTACACTGGTTTACAAAAAGGATATTGTTTTTTTTCCTTTCGCCTTTTTAATACAAATACATGAACATGTTCTCTGTTTTGCCTGTCTCTTTGCTCCCCGGTGATTAGATGATCGATTTGTTTTCTCTTTATGTGATCTTTGTAGTGAATAAAATCTAGAATCTCCACCATTGTTTGTTAGTTATAATTGTAACATATCGGTAATTCACGAAATGAATCTTGTTCACCCTAACACTGCACATCATATTTTTTAAACACAACACAACATTTGCTATAATGTTCTTTTGGTGATAGAGACTGTGTTAGAAAGAACAATTTTCTTACTTCAACTACACTCTACAAACAAATAACATAAACACCAAAATTTTGAGAGATTATTCAAGTTTCTGAATAGTTAAACCAAGATGTAGGACCTCATTCTTGATTCAATCCCTGAAATATTCTCGTCTTTTTCTGTATATATAATTGAACTTGTTTATATCCAAATCAATCTCAAAGTAGTTTGGTCCTGTCCAAATGATCAACACACACACACATCAACATTAGCACATAGCTCTGAAACTTAAATGTGCGATTAGCTCTTGAAAACTAAATGAAAGATTTGTAATTCAGCTCAAATTAAATATCAGAATAACTATCGTTGTAAGTTGTGAAAAAATATTTTTAGTAGAACTTAGCAAAAACACGCAATATTCACCAACACACAATATTTTACTCTCTCCATTTTTTCATATATAAAAATGTATGCTACCAAAAATCAATTTTGTAAGTTAAAATGTAGGATACCGAAAAACAAAAACTTTCGCAAGAGGAAAAGGAATAGATGAAGCAGTGTGTTCTCCAAGGGATGAATCGAGGAGTAAACAATAAGCTTTCCTCACAAAAACTAAATGATTGGGAGAAGTTGTGCAAGAGATCTTTACAAAAGCCTTCAGTTCCTCTGTGCTTTTCCTTTTCAAGTCTTTCGCCTGTCTCTGCTGGAACATATTCCACAAAATCACGGCTTTTTGTGAATGCATATTTTATAACACAAAACAAAAGTCTTCAGTGTAAAAAAAAAGAATTCTTTAAACTTAGTACTTTTGAATCATAGTTTTTTTACCATGACATCATCAGAGAGAACACCAAATAGATCTTTTCCTCAATCTCTTTGTAATTTTTCTTGGTTCTCCTTAACTGAAACATTTATTTTCTACAATACAAAGAAATATGATTTCTTAGAGAACCACTCAAATGCTTGCGTTCGTGAATGCAAAAGTCGATTAACAACGTACCTTAAGAAGCTTGATTTAGAGTTTCAGAATCCTAAAGTTTAAAAAGGTGACTCTAAGGCAGTAAAAAAGTTCAAAATACGTTTTGTTGAGAAGGTAAGGTGAGAAAGAGGAACCGATTGACTGGAACTGGAGTATGATTGAAGTTGGATGAAAATACTTAAAAGAGGGGTCAAGAAGGAAGACGAAGCGGAAACAAATAACTTTTTGGGAGAGGGGTTGTCAATGGAAGAGAAGAGGATGTGTCATCTGATGTGTCAATTACTTATGTTTTAATTGTATGATTTTTAGGACGACGTGGATAGTCTAGATGCTGAGTATTAGGAACTTTTAGTATTGTTAGATATAATTAGAGAAGCTGCAAGGAAAGTAGACGCTCTCGTGGTTTGCTGACGCTGCAAATTTCCATACAAGTGTCCAGTGAATGACATACAGTTCAGATCTATTTGTAACGGAAATGACGTGGCATCTACTGATTTGATACAACAATGAATTTTGAAACGAAATAAGCATACAGCATCTTGTAAATACCTTGTTCGGAAATTCGCTTGGGTTGGGCCTAGCACCAAATGAAAAAATCGGATTTTAATCTTGGATTAATTGGCGATTAATTTTAAGGTCTTATTTTATTTTTAAAATACAATTTTATACAAAGTATATTTTATGTAGATTAACTTAAAGATCACATGTGGTCTGGTGGTTAAATATTTGATTGATAACAAGTCAGCCCAGGGTTTGATATTCAAAGGAGTCAATTTTACTTATTTTAATATTTTCTTTAACGAGTGGCAATATCATAATTATCTCTTCGTCTTCTATTAGGGTATTGTCGATTTTGTAACTTTTTGTGGCCGCCATTTATTTCTTTTCAAAGAATTTCCATTTTTCTGTACGTTTTAGATGTTGTTTACACATCAAAACTATAGATCTATCAATACTTATCGATTTTGAACATCAAAATGGTGAAAACTAATATTTTTGCATTACTCCGCCTAATTGTCCGATTGGCTGCAAATCGCCATAGATGAGTACCGCTTCACGCTTACTCGCCGGAAAATTGGACCTTCGCGCCGTGTTTTAAAACAAGGAGTAAATATTTTCATATCTAAAGGATGTTTCCACAACAAAATATTCCACTGGATTTGGCGTATGCTATTGTTGCTGTTGGATTCAAAAAACGTTATCTGCAAAATTCCAATATATAAAAAAGGATTAAGGTGGACCTCACATCATCTCAAAAAATCAATCAATTAAGACACATATTCATGACATGTCAAGATATCTTTAGTAAACCCTAATGTTTTTTTTCTTCCTCTTGAAACACTTTGACAATAGAAATCAAAATGGCAACCCTTACCACTTACATCAATGCCAATATCCATTTTTCAGTTGTAAATGCACTATACAAATTAATACCGAAACATATTTGAATGTCTCTTCAATTTCCTCCATGCTCCATCCTCAATATATAACCTCGATTTGGAAACTCGGAATTATCTCAATAGATGATTTTTGCAAAAGAACTTTATATTGTATGTTTTATCCGCTCCACGTCTCCATCCTCAATATATAACCTCGATTTGGAAACTCATAATTCTCTTAATAGATGATTTTCGCAAAAGAGTTTTACAATGTAAGTTTTATCCGTATAACAAATATTTTTTGAAAGTATGAACTTAAACTTAGTTTTCCATGTTACATACGTGTTATTGTCAGAGATTGTTTATGATATTTATTGATACATGATCTCCTAGATGTCTCAGACAGTTTCATGCTTAAATGCAGATCGATACCCTCAGTACGAGTTTGAGGGCCTCCAAAAATCATTGAGATGGAGAAGGACCATGGACCGACGTGGTGGGCGTTGATGAAACTATCATTATCCAAGCCGAGTTATCGAGCGACAAAGCACATATAGTGAACTGTTGTAATAAAATAACTCCAAATTTTCAGATGCAGAGAACAACAAATCATCATCACTTCTTGGTGTTAGGAACTTGAATCCAGTATCATGATGATTTCACATTTTAGATAACTCGGCTTGGATCATGATATATATTCATCACCACCCACCACGTCGGTCCATGCTCCTTCTCCATCTCAATGATTCTTGGAAGCCCTCAAACTCGTAATGAGGGTATCGATCTGCATTTAAGCTGGAGATTATTTGAGACATCTAGGAGGTCATGTATCAATATATATATCATAAACGATCTTTGAAGACAACAACATATGTAACATGAAAAACTAATTTTACAGTTTCAAAGCAATATTTTTTATACAGATAAAACTTAAGTATACAAATCTTTTACAAAAAAACATCTATTGAGAGAATTCTGAGTTTCCAAAGATAGGTTAAATATTTAGGATAGAGACGTGGAGCGGATAAAACTTACAGTATACACCTATTTTGTGAAAATTATCTATTGAGAGAATTCTGAATTTCCAAATCGAGGTTATATATTGAGGATGGAGATGTGGAGGATATTGAAGAGACTTTCAAATAATTTTTGGTATCGATTTGAAGAGTGCATATACAACTGAAAAGTGGAGACTGGGCATTGATGTAAGTGGTAAGGTTTCTGTTTTGATTTCCATTGTCGAAGTATTGGAAGAGGAAGAAAGAAAAGAGTTATGGTTACTAAAGATATCTTGACATTTAACGCATTCAATAATTTTGCTGCCACATACACTAATCAACACTTGTCTTGTCTACCAATATAAAAATAAAATTAATATTCATTAACTCTATTATATTTTATTCCTCACCATTTGTATATTGTATTTAATTTATGCCACTATATATGTGGCATAAATTAAATTTCATATTAAAATGTTTATGCCTTATTAAGCACCTTTTGGTTTTTGTATATATAGTACTAGAGTAAGCCCGCGCTTCGCGCGGTGTATTTATTATTTATAAAATATAATATTTGATATTTTTGTACATAAAATTATAAGTATATTTGGTTAAAAAATGCGAATATAAAAAAGTTTCTTTTAATTCTTTACTTTTTATATTGGATTCCGAAAATAACTTATATTGAAAACAAAAAAACCTTCAAAACTACTTATATATTTAAACAGATAAATTCTAATGCTTATAAATTTAAATGTTTATAAAATCATAAAATATGTTAAGGAAAATGACAATAGTTATGTCTCATTTCACATAATTCATTTGTTTTTCTATATATTAAATTATTTCTTAAAACCTAGCAAGTGTTACATGATACAGTTTTCTTTTTTTATGCGGGCTTAGTCAATTCCATAGTTTACTTAGTTGTGTGTCGGTTATCAAAATATGAGAAATATATTATTTTGCATGCAAACTAATAGTTAAATTACACATAAATTGAAAAGCATATAATACATATGTAGGTGAGATAATTCGATAGTTCAGAGAAGTGTTAGTTATCCTCTATACTCTTTTATTTTATTTTTTAAGTTTTTTTGAACATATGATACATAATATTAAAATAATCAATTTTTTTTACAGAAGCAACACTTTGTAGAACCATATCAAAAAACAACCCAATAGTGAAAAAGCTCACTTCCTTAATCAACTTTTGTTTGGATCCATATGCCAAAATTTAAGTGAAGGGATCTATACCCTAGTTCTTCATTTCTTTGTTCATGCAAAACCAAATAAAACCAAATCTTTTTTTGTATACTTATTATAGGTTATCAATAACCGTGGTAGTTTATATACTCTGACTTCATAGAACGATTTTTTTTAATGCAATTCCAGCATTGGATCATTTTCATTTTACTTAGTTACTATCTTTGTATAACTAAATATGTTTTAGTTACTTTGAATTATTTCATGTCAAACATTTTTATGCTATATAGGTAAGTGCATGTCACTGTTATACAAAATTTATAGTATTCTGAAAATATATTTTAATTTTATGGTTGTTGTTAATTACTCTTTTATTCTTTGCATACAAAAAAAAAACATTTAATTATTAATCCATTGTATTTGTGCAATAATACTAATGAGTAGTTTCAAAAAAATCGAACAACAATCATAGATTTGGAAAAGGTTTAATATACATATAGAGAAAGAAATAAAATGTAATTAATTACTTTGAACTAGATGATGTCCCACACCTTGTACGGACTAATATATACTCAATCAAATTTAGTTTTATTATGAAATTTTATTTTAATTTAAATTATTTAATTAATTTGAAATATTAAACTAATATAATATATAATTTAATTTTTTTATTACAATAAAACTTAGATAGTGGCTTATTAATTGCAAATTTTTTTATTTCTTCTGTCATCAAACTTTACATGTAACAAAACAATCATCATAATAACTTAAACAAAATTTTATTAATATTTAAAATAACATAAAATATAAATCTACAAAATAAAATCATAATTATTAATTATCAGTAAAACGTATGAAAACAAACATTTTTCTACATTAAATAATAATATACTAATTGAATTTTTTTTGTTCCATGATTCCTATGAACATCAGTTTAGTTAGATTTTATTTAAATTTTCTATTCATCAGAGTATATAATAACACTTTTCAAAAAATTCTAAATAATTAAAAATATATTTCTATTTACAAAAACTTATTAAATAAAATTAATAAGTTATATATCTCTAGTAAACGTTAGATTTTTTAAAATATAACAGCAAGAGATTGAATTTTTGGACTCACAACTTTTGATTGGTAAGTTAATGTTAATAATTATCCTGAATATAATAAAAAATATTTATTAAATAATCACTAAAATTGTTTACAAATTAACAATTATTATTTTTAATTAAAACTACTGATCAAACTTAAAATCAAAGAAATATGATGAATATATTTCTAAACACTAATAAAAAAATGATAAATAATCAAAATAATATTATACAATTTAATATTACTAAAGTAAATATAATATAAACATATCTATAAAATTATTTCTAAAATTCTAATTATCATGAATATAGTAAAAATATTTATTAAATAATCAAAAAAAATTATTTTAAAACCAATAATTCAAAACTTATTAATTTAAACTAATGATTAAACTTAGAATCATGGAAAATATGGCACATAAACTTCTAAGAGCTAATAAAAAATTGATAAATAAGCAAAATAATATTATACGATTTAATATTACTAAAATAAACATAAGATTAACATATTTATAAAATTATTGCTAAAATTAATAATTATCTTGAATATAATAAAAATATTTATTAAATTACCACTAAAATTCTTTAAAATGTAACAATTTAAAAAGTTATTAATTAAAATTAATGACTAAAAATAAAATCATGGACTAATAATTCAAAAGATATTAACTAAAACTAATGATTAAACTTAAAATCTTGGAAAATATGACACATAAGCTTCTAAAAATTAATAAAAACATGACAAATAAAAAAAATATTATACGCTTAATATTACTAAAGTAAATATAAGATGAGCATATCTATAAAATTATTACCAAAATTAATAGTTATCCTGAATAGAATGAAAAATATTTATTAAATAATCATTAAAATTGTTTAAGATATAACAATTCCAAATTTATTAATTAAAACTAATGACTAATTTTAAAATCATGAAAAATATGACACATAAGTTTCTAAAAACTAATAAACATATGACAAATAAGCTAAATAATATTATGCAATTTAATATTACTAAAGTAAACATAAGATGAACTTATCTATATAATTATTTCTAAAATTAATAATTAGTCTGAATATAATAAAAGTTATTTATTAAATAATGACTAAATTTTTTTGAAAACTTATTAATTAAAACTATTGACTAAATTTAGAATCATGTAAAAAATATGACACATAAGCTTCTAAATAAAAAGGACAAATAAGAAAAATAATATTATATGATTTAATATTTCTTAAGTAAACATAATATGAACATATCTATAAAATTATTGCTAAAATTAATAATTATCCTGAATATAATAAAGATATTTATTAAATAATCATTAAAATTGTTTAAAAACTAACAATTCAAAACTTATTAATTGAAACTAATGACTAAACTTAAAATCATGGACTAATAATTCAAAAACTTAAACTCATGGAAAATATAACACATAAAATTTCAAAATTAATAAAAATATGATAAATAAGCAAAATAACCTAAAACTATGGAAAACATGACAATTAAGCCAAATCACTTCTTAAATAATAGTATAGATTATTTCATGCCGAACATATTTTTATGCTATATAGGTAAGTGAGTGTCACTGTTATACAAACAATATAGTGTTCTGAAAATCGTGTTAAAAAAAAGAAAGAAAGAAATTACATGTTTGCCTACGTAATATTAATTTCAATAGAAAAGACTTAACATAAAATTTCATACATTCAAAGATTAAACAAAGACATGTGAATAATCACACAACTCTAAATCCAAATCTAGTCTGATCAAACGGACCTAAACAAACTAAATCATCATCACATGTGTTAACTTCTTCCTCCTATGGACCATTTGGGGCTGAAAGTAAACTGAAGTAAAATTAATCAAACCATCAGAAGATTGTTAGAAACCGTTTATTCATGGTTTGGTCAAAAGCTAATAAGAGTCCTTTCCTTTGTAAGGTATATCCTGCAATTTAAATCATAGTTGACAATGGAGGGTGTCAGTAAACCGGTAGGTATGGCCACGGCGACATAAACAAAATCGGTCTCTGCTGACCAACTATTTGTCATCTGTTTTGTGTACTGTCAAAAATATTCCAAATTCAGTTTTTTTTTTGTCTTCCAATAAAGAATTTTTGAATAATGGCTCTAGTAGCAAACATGTAGAGCATTTGGAGTACAATAAATTTGTTTGGACCAAGCTGTGGATGTTGTTCAGCGAATGCTACTCCCATCTACCAATTTCATTTTTTTTTTGGGAATCAGAAACATGAAAACAAACACTTAAACTTCATTCAAGGAGATTGAGGCCGTGTACCTGTTGGAGATGGATTGAAACTCTTTGCGTTGGGGTTTAGCGTAAATTACTGAATCAGACCTTAAGCTCATTTACAAATTCTTAAGAGTAAAACCAGACCTTTCATTAGATTATAATAATTTAGTCACGGCAAACGAAACCTTAGCATTTGGGTTGAGGGTGGAATTTTCTGAAGAATAACTAATGAGAACCAACAAATGAGATTGATCATAGTATTTGACTACTTGATGTTGGGGAAGTTGCATAGTTGAATTTCAGATCAAATAAACATAGGAGAGTCAGACAGTGACGGTGTTTGAAGCCATAAGCCGTCACCTGGTGATTAATCTTATCGTTACCAATAAATCTGAAAAGAAAAAGGAAGCTATTGTTTTTCATATCACCGGAGCTACCTTATCGTCAAGAAGAAGCAAACAGACTTTGACACTGGTGCTACGACCGGCTTTCAAGTAAGCAAGGAGGACAGATGAGTTCGACATTCTCATCAAAGAAAGTTGTCTGGGTTGTAAGGAATGGAAGGATGATGTTCATGGGATGAAAACTAAGGAATCGCAGTAAAAGTGGGATTTAGGAGTTAAGATGGTCGTTAATGATAACGACTAAAAGCATCCTGAAACGATTGGAATTTCCAATACCCAGCGAAAAGAAATACAGACCAAAGGACACGAACGACAAATCACTCAAGAGATTTGTCATAAGAAGTCATCTCTCATCACCTTCCAGAATCTCCATGAACGTTTATGAAACCAGAACCCGAAGAACCCTAGAAAACTAAGAAGCAAATTATTGAAGACGAAGACGTGTATAGTGTTTTAGGTAATGGGTTCAACCAGTCATTAAAAAGTTGGTAAGCCCATTTATAACGATTCGTAAAGCCCACATATAAAGATCTAACGCTTGGAATGTTTTTTTTTTTAACAGGACATGTGTCAAGTTCTTGTTTCTCTATTTATCTAGGTGGCACTCTAAGAAGAGAGTAAAGTTGTTCTTTATAGTATTAGATTTCTCTTTGAACAATTATATTGTTAGAACCAATTTTTGCATGTTTAATTGGCAAAGTAAAAATAAGTATGTAAAAATTAAATTTTTAAAAGCCTAATGGACAAAGTAAAAATATAATATAATCTAAAATAAATGTTGTACTATAAATGGAGAAAGACCACCACATTTTACAAGTCCATGAGACGAGTAAAATATTGGAGTTGTCTTTATACAATGAAAAATCCTTAATTAACTAAGTTAAGTATATTTGATGACAAATAGCTTAAACTAAGGAAACTTAGTGACTAAGTTATCTTAGTTACTAAGCAAAATCAACTTGATGACAAATGACAAGGCTAAGTATACTTGGTGATAACCAAGTAAACTTAGTGACAAATAGCTAAAGCTTAGTAACTTAGTGACAAATGTCCAAATTACTTATTGACTAAGATTGGGAAACCTCTCATATAAATAGACATCTTATCTTTCCACTAAAGATAGATTACTCAGACATAACAATCTTACAAAAGTTCTAGTAATACTTTAAATCTTTTCAAAGTAAGTCTCGAGAGTATATCGTGGATATTAAGTTTGCACATTCTTTTTTAGGAAAACAGTCTGGAGAATAAACCGTCTCACATACGGAAAATTTATCAAATTAAGAAAAGAGATCAAATCTCAACTCCATGTATTCATCTATTTTTTATCGGTTTTCAAACGTTTTACTGCATTATATTATCGTTTTCATCACATTTTATTTGTATTTTTTCATTCAGGATTCTCGCGTCCTAATGTTCTCTACAAGAAAATTAGCAAACATGGTGACAGCAACAATGTCCTTATCATTGACGATGCTCTTCTTTTTCCTCCTCGTATCAACCGTTTCTGTGACCTCAAGCGGCGAATGGTGCGTGGCGAATGACAAAGCGACAGATGCGCAACTACAAGCGACTATAGATTGGTGTTGCAGCGATTCAGGAGGTTTCCGCGATTGTACACCAATCCAACCAGGTGGAGTCTGCTACGATCCAAACACTCTCAGAGATCATGCGTCATTTGTGATGAACTTGTATTACCAGAACCTTGGTCACACCAAGGAGCAATGCGATTTCAGTGGTACCGGCAAAGTAGTTCATACCGACCCAAGCCATGGCCCATGTGTTTATGTGTCTTATTAATATAATATATATATGTATGTGTGAGAACTTGTAAGGCTGAAGCTCCAAATAAATTGATGAACTAGTCTGCAGTCAATTGCTATTATAACTAGGTCCGTATCTGTTTGTTTATATAATTTTTTAATAGTATAAATATATGATATTGTTTGATATTATGGTCCTAAATAAGCTCAAAGTTTGAGCTTGGAAAGTAGTTAGAGATTATACATATTTTAAATTAATTAAAAATTATTATTTTATTTATATGTTAGTGCATGTGTTTAATTTTTTTGAAACCAATAATTTTATTTTTATTTGGCCAGTTTTATTGGATATTTTTACTATTTGTATGGTCAGTTTAAAATGGATATCTCAGTCACTAATATTTCATGATCGTAATACAAATTTATATATTATAAAATATATTTTATTATATAAAACCAAAAAGATAATGTGTAGTTAACATAATAAATATGAAGAAGTTAGTTTGAAAGTTTTCTGTTTTATAAATTTAATATTATGGCTTTGACATACGATTTGAATCACATTAGTTAGAAAATATCAAATTTCAGCATATATAAGTGTATGTAAATAAAAAAATTTCTAAGACATATTTGAAAGTATTGTTATAGATTGTTGTTAAATTTTTGAAATATCTACATAAACGTTTGAAAGTTTATGTTAATATTATGAAACCGATTGTTAGATATCACTCTTAAATCTTAAGGACTGAGACCAGTTTT
The DNA here is from genome assembly GCA_012274485.2 of Sinapis alba. NCBI lineage: Eukaryota > Viridiplantae > Streptophyta > Magnoliopsida > Brassicales > Brassicaceae > Sinapis > Sinapis alba. Next base: position 1,065,523 of record MU106082.1, on the reverse strand, counting down.
TAATATTTGTTAATACAATTTTAGATTTAATTAAAAAAGAAATATAAAAAAGAGACACAAAAACCGTCAATAAGTTTAGACCGTCTCTGCCAAAACATGTCTATAATTCTGGATGACGTAAACATCTGCAAACTAAATCATTAGCTACAGTCAATAAACATACCTGGTTCTGTTAAAATTAGTTTGGCAGTACGTTGCTCTCTCCAAGCATAGTTCGACCTTTCTAGTCTATCCAGCCTATAATAATCTTTAGTAACGTACTTTTACCGAACCCGCTCGGGGCTAATAATATCAATCTTTTCTCTTTTATCCATTAGAGAATAGCCTCCTTGAATAGCAATTTTGTGCAACAATACACATTGTTATGGGGTCAAACATAAGCAATATCCTTTTTTCATGACTTGGATTACAGTAACTCACCCTTGAAACCAAATTCATCATTTTTTAACTTTGACTACCAATCTCCACTTGTTCGATGTTCTGGAAACCTAATTTTCATCTGCTTCCGCTGAAATGGCTTCTCTATAAGCTCATGTTTGTGCAGCTTCTCTGTTTCTGTTATACACCACACAATAATATAGAAACATAAGCTCAAACTTTCCTAGGCAGTTCACAGATAAAAGAGCAGGAAGAATACTGACATGACCCTTATGTTAAATAGTAGACATTTTAATAATTAATCAGTTTCACGAACCCTTATAACATGATCTTAAGCTCCTAAATTATATCTCATTGAGTTTTCTTACCTTCATAAGCGGGATCCGTAACGCTGGACTGATAATTAGACATCCACTAAGATAATCGACCTTCCTCATGGAGCAGCTGGTTCTTTCTCCAATCCTTTAGGCCTTTCGATATTGACTCTCCATTGACCATAGACATATTCATATTCCACAGGATCAAACGTCCCCATCACATCCTTTGTTGCGGAAAACAAAGCCACATGTGTGTTCATTGGCATCTGATGAGCCTATATACTATATTCTCTCTCCGATATGTTGAGAAGTTTAAGAGAATGATATGGTGCCACTATTCTGTCGTGCCTTTCCAAAGTATCAGACATCTCGTCTCCAAAAAAGGTATTTCGTTATTGTTCAGCTTCAACGGGTTTGGTATAATCCAAAGACACGAACGGAAAAACTTTTGTCCCTGGTGGCATGATCTCATGCAATGCCAGAAAATCAGCTTCTGATCCTTAAAATGACTTAGCGACTCAGTTTGACATGTTACCTCGCCGTGAGTATACACCTTGCCATTCAGATATTAAACTGAGAACCCGTTAATGTCACAAACACATAACGTATACGTCTTTTTCAAAGGTAAATGACAAATCTAGCTCACTGTGCCACTCGGGCTCTTGCTCGTCATATTATTTCTCGTACACATGATGATCATGGTAATGACCATGACCATGTTTGGTAAGACTGTTCTTGATCTTCTTAGAATTTTTTTTCACTTTCTTGAACACTTTATTTGCGCCTCTGTATTGCTTCTCTTCTTCCTCTGCTCAATGGAAAGTCAACATAGAAAGGCCTTAAGGAGTGGAGAAAGATCCAGCTGCTCCATGAGGAGAGTTGAGTTATCTTAGTGGGATTTCTAATTATCAGTCCAGGGTAATGGATCCCGCTTAAGAAGGTAAGAACACTCAATAAGATTTAATTTATGAGCTTATGATCATGTTATAAGGGTTCATGAAACTGATTAACTATTAAAATTTCTACGATTTAACATAAGGGGTATGTCACTATTCTTCCTGCTCTTTTATATGTGAACTGCCTAGGAAAGTTTGAGCTTATGTTTCTTTATTGTTGTGTGGTTTATAACATAAAATAGAGAAGCTGCAAGAACATGAGCTTATTATAGGGAAGCCATTTAAGCGGAAGCAGATGAAAATTAGGTTTGCTGAACGTGGAACAATAGGAAGATTTTAGTCAAATTTAAAAGACATTGATTTTGGTTTCAAAGTTACGTGAGTTACTAAAATCTAAGTGATGACAAAAGGATATTTCTTATGTTGGACCCCATAAAAATGTGTATTGCTGCATAAATATGATATTCAAGAAGAGTACTCTCTAGCAAAGGATAGAGAAAAAAAGATTGCTACTATTAGCTCCGAGCGGGTGTGGGAAAAGTAGGTTACTAAAGCTTATTATGGGTTGGATAGAGTAGAAAGGTGGAACTATGCTTGGAGAACGCAACGTACTGCCGAACTAATTTGAACAAAATCAGGTCTGTTTATTGATTGCAGCTAATGATTTAGCTTGCAGGTGTTTACGTTAACCAAAATTATAGACATGTTTTGGCAGAGACGGTGTAAGCTAATTGACGGTTTTTGTGTCTCTTTCTTATAAATTATTATATTTTTAATTAAATTAAAATTTTATTACCAAACATTACAAACTGGTCTCAGTCGTTAAGATTTAAGAATGATATCTTATAATCGGTTTCATAATATTAACCTAAACTTTCTAATATGTGTTTAGATATTTCAAAAATTTAACAAAAATCTTGAACAATACTTTTCAAATAGGTTTTAGAAAACTTTTTATTTACATACATTTACTTAGACTGAAATTTTATATTTTCAAATAATATGATTCAAATCGTATACACAAGCCACATTGTTAAGTTTACAGAATAGAAAAACTTCAAAGTACCTTCTTCATATTTATTATGTTAATTATTTGTTAATTGTTTTGGTTTTATATAACTAAACATATTTTATAGTACAATAATTCGTATTACAATCAGGAAATATTAGTGACTAAGACTTTCATTTTAAACTAACCATAAAAATAGTAAAAATGTCCAATAAAATTTGTCCAAATAAAAAAAAAAACTATTGGTTCCAAAAAAATTGGTCACATGCACTTACATATATATTTTTGTAATAAATTCAAAATATGTAAAATCTCTAACTACTTTCCATGCACAAACAGACACGGACCTAGTTATAATAGCAATTGACTGCAAACTAGCTCAAGAGATTTTGCTTAAGAAACAGCTGGAATCTGATTCATCAACTTATTTGAAGCTTCAGCCTTACAAGTTCTCATACATACAGGGCCGTGTCTGAGTATAAGCCCATCAAGCATGTGCTTCTGGGCCAATATGGTTAAATATATTTTAGGGGCCAATTATGTTTAAGATTACTTAGTTCAGTTGTCTTTGTGCTTGTCATTTGATCGGCTTGGTTATAGGTTCGATTCTCTCTTATACTAAAGGGCCAAAATAATTTTTTTGCTTCTAGGCCCAGGAAAATCAGGCACGACCCTGCATACATACATATATATGATGTTAATAATAAGATACATAAACGCATTGATCCCTTGTGTAACCAAGTTTCTAGTAATACAAGTTCATCACAAACGACACATGATCTCTGAGAGTGTTGGCTCGTAGCAGACTCCACTGGGTTGGATTGGTATAAAATCGCGGAGACCTCTCGAATCGCTGCACCACCAATCTGTAGTCGCTTGTAGCTGTGCATCTGTCACTTTATCATTCGCCACACACCATACGCCGCTTGAGGTCACGAGACGGTTGATATGAGAAGGAAAAAGAAGAGCATCGTCAATGATAAAGTAATTTTTGTTGCCACCATGTTTGCTAATTTTCTTGTAGATGACATTAGGACGCGAGAATCCTTAATGAAAAGTTACAAAACAAAATGTGATGAAAATGATAATATAATGCATTAAAATGTTTGAAAACTGATAAGAAAATAGATGAATACATGGAGTTGAGATTTGATCTCTTTTCTTAATTCAATAAATTGCCCGTATGTGAGACGGGTTATTCTCGAGACTGTTTTGGTACACCCAAAAAAAGAAGAGAATTTGCAAACTTAATATTCACGATATACTTTCGAGACTTACTTTGAAAGATTTAAAGTATTTCTGGAACTTTTGTAAGATTGCTATTTATGAGTAATCTATCTTTAATGAAGAGATATGATGTATATTTATATGAGAGCTTCACAAATCTTAGTCATAAATAATTTGGACATTCACTGAGTTACATTCACTGAGTTACTAAGCTTTACATTTGTCACTAAGTTTACTTGGTTATTCACCAAATGTACTTAGCTTTGTCATTTGTCATCAAGTTGATTTAGCTTACTAACTAAGATAAGTTAGTTACTAAGTTTCCTAAGTTTAAGCTATTTGTCATCAAATATACTTAGTTTAGTAATCAACTTTGTTAATTAAGGATTTTTTTTGTCTAAAGACAACTCCAACATTATACTCGGCCCATGGACTTCTAAAATGTGGTGGTCTTTCTCTATTTAAAGTACACCATTTATTTTAGATTATATTAGATTTTTACTTAACCGATTAGACTTTTAAAGATTATATTTATATATACATATTTTTACTCGGCCCATTAAAATTGCAGAAATTGGTTCAAAAAATATAATTGTTCAACAAGAAATACATTATATACAAAAACGAAAGGGTGATCAATAAGGCAGAAGGATTTTTAATATGGAATCTAATTATTCCCACATATATAGTGGCATACATTAAATATAATATACAAATGGTGAGGAATAAAATCTAGTAGAGTTAATGAATATCAATACTATTTTTTAGTATTGGTAGAGAAGACAAGTGTTAATTAGTGTATGTAGCAGCAAATATCAAAGCAGTAAATGTGAAAATATCTTTAGTAAGCCTTAACGATTTTACTAAAGATATGTAGATTTGTAGATCTGTAAAAGTAATCATCTCTGCCAATTGCATTAAACCTGGGGGAAAGCAACTGTTGCACAACCAAAGTCCCGGATACTGGTTGTTGCTACCTTGGAGAGAATCTTTTGAAGTATGGAAGGGGAGATAGAAGCCAAGTTGAAGTTCGCCATGTCTAACTCTGATAAAAGAAAACAGTTATTTGTGAGAGAGAAATCACGTAACTTTATTTGGTATTTGGAGAAGGTGATAAACCCATTAATAATAATCATCTAACTCAACTAGAGATAGTAACTCCTCCATTTTAGTTTGATTGGATGGACGCCTTGGAAAGACAAAAGTAGTAGCTGAACATTCGTCAACAGATAATCATCATTATATTTGAATAGTATAACTTTCAATTAGTTGGTAAAACTTTAATTGAGTTCTTGTTTAACTTCTTGAACTAAGTGAAAATTTAACTGATGCTGATTGTAGGACTTTGATTAACTTAGTAAAATTTGATTAGACTGTAATGAAAGAGATAAAATAATATGATTATAAGTCATAGAGAAAAAACAAAAAATGGTAATTATAAGGTTAATTTAATTGAAGAAGGTGATAAGCCCTTGAATTTAATATCCTTTTTGAGATTTGATGATGTTACGCTTCTCCATTTAACAGTGATTATGGATAGACACAAGTAGTAATTGCAACAGACGTCTCTCTCTTATATTTCTTGAGGATAATCATCATTAGCCTTTACTCTCTCTCTCTCTCTCTCTCTCTCTCTCTCTCTCTCTCTCTCTCTCTCTCTCTCTCTCTCTCTCTCTCTTCTGTCTATAATGGCATTAAATTTAAATATCACTAAATCGTCAACTTCTCAAAACCCCTTCTTCTCTCTCCGACTAAACATGCACAAGTTTAGATCAAGTAATATTGTATAACTTTTATAGAACTAAGTAAAAATTTAAATAGAATTGATATTGATTGTACAACTTTGAGCAACGTAGTAAAACTTCAACTAATTTATTGATGCTCTTAAACCCAACTACAAGTAAACCCATGAATTTAATGAAACACTTACCCACTAAAACTAGGAAGGAGTAACTTCTATATTTAAGAGATTTGATTGACGCCTCAAACAGGCCCAAATAGGAATTAACTTATATTCTCTCTTGGATATAATTATCATTAGCCCTGCCTCTCTCTCTTATTTCTCCCACTCCACTAAATCCCATTAATTTCAAACTCCATTCCAGTAAATTCCATTAAATCGTCTCCTTCTTGAAAAACCTCCTTCTCATCAATTTCTCTGCAAAAATTACTAAAAAGAAAAGCAAACAAATGACTCATCATCTCTCTCAAGTTTCAAACATAATGGCACACTACAATATGCGTGATGAAGTTGTGTATAATGAGAGCATCATAGCATTGCGTTTCAGAGTGAAAATACTGAGGATCCACTCTTTATATTCCTATGTTACCAGTACTGGACTAAACTTAATTTATGTTCTAGTGGATGAAGCTGTAAGTTTTAAATCATCATCTCTCAAGTTTCTAATAACATGCAACAATGAAAACTAAAAACTTGATACTTCAACTTGATTTTTTCAGGGAACAAAAATGGAGATGGCCATTTATAAAGCTCTTGCAGATAGATTTAGAGGCCTTGAGAACCAAGAGGGCAAGTGGGTGGAAATATTTTGGGTAGAAGTTGGCGATGCCTATCTAGGTTTCAAGGCAACAAAATCTCGATTCCGACTAACTGCTACACGATATACTCAAGTCCACATCATCAATCCTCTAAACAATCAGCATGACATGGAATTCAAGAGTATTCCTGAAATCCCTCACATCAGTAGAAGGGACAAAAACTATCCCATAGGTATGAATGCTAACCACTAAAATATATTTTAGATATGTAGATGTAAGTAACAAAACCGAAAACACTTATAAGGTAGATATAATGAGAGTGGTCTTCAACACGAAAGCCCATTTTCATGACCCTGCAAGGACAAAGATGGTGTTTTACATTAGGGACAACATGTAAGTTACAAAGAAATATATGATCATAGCCAAATGTTTACATTAGTGTAATTGACAGAGATTGTTTTATTCAAAATAGTGAGAGTCAGATAAAATGTGTGGCAACTGACGGTCATGCTTATGCCTTCCAGGATGGGTTTGAAAGGAGGAGGGATCGTGGAGAGGTGACTGTGGTCCTTAAGATGTGGAGGATCTGGAAGTTTATATGTAAGTGTATTATATTATGTGTTTAGTTTTAAATGTGTTAGTTGAGTAAAACGGTTCGTAAACTCATATATACATGTTATTTTGGTGATGTTTATCTCTGGCTTGAGACCGATGGTGGATTATCTGACTTCAGGTTCAATCCGCGTTTGCCTGAGGTTGATGAGTTCAGGCTATCGCTACTTAACAATGACCCTGATGTTTGGACAAACGGGGCTATGGGGCCTTTATAAATCTTGTTGTTCTCAATGTTTTCCATCTTTGTACTTGTCTTAAACTTGTTAGTTTGTGTAAAAATTGCTATGTCTATTAAAACTCATATGTTAAATGTTGGTAAAACTTTGTGCTTTAACTTTTTCAATTTTTCAACTTCGTAAAAAAATAGAAAAACTAGAAGTTCGTGTTCGTATAAACATGTCAAATTTTGTGTGTTTTCACTTAATCAATTGTCCAACTTTGTAAAAATTAAACAAACTTGACATCTGTCTTCGTATAAATAAGTCAAATTTAGTGTTAGTTTCACTTTATCAATTGTCCTATATCGTTAAAATTAGAGAAAATTTTCAATAGATCAAACTTCGTAAGTGTCCAACTTCGTATAACTTAAGAAAAACTTAGAAGAAACTTTGTAGAAACCTTGGAAAAACTTAGAAAAACAGAAAGTTTAACATTGTCGTTAGCTTTAGGAAGTAATTGTACATCAATATACCGAGAACTATAATGACAATAAGAATAAGACAACCTCCTGATATCATTTTCTTAGGCATTATTTTGGGACATTCACTCCTTATTGTTGCTTTGAGAAATTGAACTTCTTCTTCTAGTATTTGAACTTGGTAGTTCAACAGTTGTATCTCATCAGTGAAAGCTTCATCAACCCGTTTGAAGACGTGATTGTCGTTCTCAAGCTACAAAATTTTGTTCAAAAGATTTAAATGTACAGCTTAAGAGACCAAGCCTTCAATAACTAAAGCTAAACGGGTTTACCTTCCTTTGAGCGTCATAGAGACACTGATAATACCAGTGATATGGGTTTTTATTGGATCTGGAGATGAGCTCGATGATGCTCTCCCCGCACCAACACTTACTAGGTATTCTCGGAGTACTTACTCATCTCCGACCACCAGTCGTGGAAGATGAAGCGGACATTATTACTCGTAACTCTTCTCTTTCGGAGGTTGGGAGAGAATGAGGGAGAATGAGGTTGAGAGATAAATGGTGAAGAGAGAGAAAAAGCGAAGAATGGGGAAAACCTAAAAAAGGTTTTAATATTTGCTTAAACGATTTTGGGGTAGAAAATTCAAAAAGCTGGGCGGGAGGGAAATTCTAAAAGCTAGGCAGGAAAGTTTATCCAAGGATTTTTGTGGTTGAAGTATCACCAAGTTTGCAGCTTTACATAAAACTTCAAAGTTGTCCTTTTGATTTTTTTTTTTGTATTATCTTAGTTTTACTCTACTTGAATGACTGATTTTATGGTTATACCAATTATATTATGTTTCGTAGATTCATTTCTCATATGATTATGTAAACATAAACTTGCTTTCATGCCGTATGGAGTTTTGGAGTGTAACAAGGTGAATTTAAGGAAAAAGCTATAAGAAAACAATGTATTTCTATATGAATACTGATTAAATCGTTACTTCTTTGCTCTTTATCCACTGATGTTAGATAAACAAACACATCTTCAATATTCTTTAATATTACTTTTTTGCTCTTTATCGTTTGGAATACATTCATAATCATCTCATAGCTTTTTCTTTAATATTCAGCTTGTTTCATTACAAATCTTATATATGTCATGAATTCAAGTATACATGATGATATGATAAATGAATATAGGAAACCTAATATAACTGGTATAACCATCAAACCAGTCAATCAAGTACAGTAAAACCAAGGTAAATGCAAAAATTAGAAAAGTAAAACTTCAAACTTGGTCAAACTTCAACCACATGTTTTTGAAAAGGCTTGGAAAATCTTCCCACCCAACTTTTTGAATTTTCCCTCCCACACTCAAAATTTTTTGTCGACCTCGATTTTCTTCCCCATTCTTTCTCAGCCCCATTCTCTCTCTTCATCATTTCGAATTCTCCCTCATTTCTCTCTCAGCCCTATTCTCTCTCTTCACCATTTCGAATTTCCCCTCATTTCTCTCTCAGCCCCATTCTCTCTCTTTATCATATCATCGAGCTTGTCTCCAAATCCACTCCAAACCCATATCGCCAGTATTACCGGTGTGTGTATGCAGCTCAAAGGAAGGTACATCCGTTTAGCTTTATGTCCAGATTTTTATACTTCCCGGCCGTGTCTCAGTGGGGTCCTTGTTCGTTAAGTTGTCTGATAAAATTATAAGCAAAATGTTGTAACTTATGGACGACAATCACGTCTTAAAATGGGTCAATGAAGCTTTCACCAAAGAGTACAACTGTTGGATTACCAAGTTCGAATGCTAGAAGCAGAAGTTCAAGTTCTGAAAGCAACAATAAGGAGTGAGGGTTCCAAAATTAGTCCTGAGATAATGATATTAGGACGTAGTCTTATTCCTATTGTCGTTGTAACTCTAGGAATTTGGATGTACAAGAGTTAGAAAGAGTTAATGAAAAAGATAAATTTTTTTTTGTTCTATGTTTTACGAAGTTGGACAAGTATAAAAGTTAAGATATAAGTGAAACTAGTATAACTATGATATCTTAACTTAGTTTCTCAAACATAAAATACAAGTTTCACCAAGTCTTACAACGTTTTCCGTACAATAAAAACATCAAAACTGGAAGGTTTACCACCTACTTCCTCTTCTGTTTCTTGTGTGGATGTTGTTTTTGTTCCTCTGATTCTCCATATCCACTCTCACTCTCACTCCCGCTCTCACTATAGTTCCTACCATATGAGTTTTCTTTCTCAACTCTTGATAGTTTCTCGGTTATTGAAACTATTATCAATTCTTTGATGTCCTCTACATGCAAAATACTTATTATTTGCTCTGTATCCGCTGATGTTAAATAAACAAACACATCTTCATCATCCAAAATATATGATTGCCTCTTAGGTTCCACTACCAGTGGAATGTAACTCAAATTCATCATCTTCGTAAACGGATCTATACCCATTTTTCTGCATATCCTCTCCTTCAACAACGAATAAGTAATCTCCTCCAATGATGATGTCTTAAAGGCTATAACATACAAATGACCATCAGTTGGAATCCATTCATAATCATCTCCAGACTTCGAATAGTGTCCATCATAATCAAAGTGTATGTTTGTAGAAGAACACCACATTGCTTGTAATAAAAAAAATTATACCATTAAAGTTAAACATTGTTATACAGTTATATCATTGAAGTTATACCTAGTTATACAATTATGCTACTAAAGTTATAATAAGTTATACTTTGTTACACAGTTTTCTCAGTAACTTAGTTTATAATTTTACCGTCCAATCTAACCAAGTCTTACCAAGTTTCACAGTTCTAGCTGTTTCTCCTCTTCAATTCAAAATAATCACCAGCTTTGATTCCCGACATTCTATCAACTCCTTTTGATTATACCAGTTCTCGATTATACCAGTTCTCGATTATACCAGTTATCTAATAGATAGACCATCCAAAAATTCCTCAATTAGTTCATTGTGAACACATATATGAAATCTTATATATAAATCCCATTAGATTCGTATGGGATTTTACGGTATGACGATATTCTGATTTAACATACAAACCAAAAGAGAATCTTCACCAAGAGAATGCCTTACCTGAAGTTGAATTGAGCTGAGTTGGAACTCAATAGCTCAATGATCCAATCGAGGAAAGGATGAGTTCTCTCGCTCTCAATTCAATCGATGAAATCGATGAAAGCGAGGAAGGAAACCCGACGGAGGAGAGAGAGAGAGAGAGACGAAGATGGTGGGTCCCGCTGGAGAGAGATACTCGGTTTGAGAGAGAGAGAATGAGAGGGGCACTTTCGACATTAACCATCCCTCTCAAGAGTATGATAAAAGATAAGAGTATGTGAGAATTAGTAAGAGTATGACATAATAGATTTTCCCTCATTAAGAGCATATGCGATTATTCCTCAAATTTGCTTAAGGATTGAGAAGCGTATCTGGTAACTGCTAGTAAAGGACCCACTGGCAGTAGAGTTTAAATTAAGAATATTATGGTAGTACAAGAGTTTGAGGATTGGTTTGCAGCGGTAAAAGAGTTACCTCCACCTCGGGGTAACCCTTTCACAATTAACTTTGAACTTGGAGTTGAACCAATAGCAAAGGCTCATTATCGCGTGGCACCTGAAAAGTTTGCGGAATTGAAGAAACAACTTGAATATTTAATGGAGAAAGGTTTCATAAGACCGAACTCATCACCGTGGAGAGCTCCAGTCTTGTTTGTCAAGAAAAAGGATGGAAACATGCGGCTTTGCATTGATTATAAGGGAATCAACAATATCGCCATCAAAGACAAGTATCCTCTTTCGAGGATAGACGAGTTGTTGGATCAATTACGAGAAGCAATTTGGTTTTCAATGATCGACTTGGCGTCGAACTATCATCAAATTTTAATTGCAGAAGGTGATGTCATGAAGACTGCGTTTAGAAGTCGTTATGGGCATTAAGAGTTTGTGGTAATGCCTTTTGCCTTACTAACGCACCGGCAGCCTTCATGAGATTGATGAATGAAGTCTTTCATGATTACCTTGATAAGCTTGTGATAATATTTATTGATGACATTTAATATATTCTAAGAGAGAGGAAGAGCACAATACACACTTGAAGCTAGTGCTGGAACGGTTAAGGAACCAGAAGTTGTATACCAAGTTGAGCAAGTGTTTTTTTGGAAAAGAGAAATTTGGTTTTTGGGGCACGGAGTGTCTGGAGAATAAGCTTCAAAAGATTCAGAAAAGTTGAAAGCCATTGAAGAATGGCTAAGGCCAACTCCAGTTACCAAGGTAAAAAGTTTCCACGGTTAGACAAGTACTACCAAAAGTTTGTCAAGTACTTTTCCTCGATTCGCGAACCATATGAAAAAGTTGACTGGAAAAGGAGTTCCATTCATATGGGGAAAGGAAATGGAGGAAGCATTTCAGAGATTTAAGAAAGCTTTGACCACAACACCGGTATTCACATTATCTTAACAAGGTAAACCTTATACTGTGTACGCAGACGCCTCTAGGGTTTGATTGGGTTGTGTGTTAATGAAGGAAGGCAAGGTCATTTCCCACACATCAAGACAAATCAGGAAGCACAAGGAGAACTATCCATCACATTTATTTAAAAATGGCGGCAATGGTGTTCGCATTAAGAATTTGGAGGTCCTACTTATATGGAAAAGTCGTGGAAGTGTTCACAGATCATAAGAGCCTCAAGTACTTATTTAAACAGCCTGATATGAACCTACTACACAATTGATTGATGGATTTTGTGACGGACTATGACCTGATGAGTCAATATCATCCAGGCAAAGCTATTGTGGTCGCAGATGCACTTAGTCATTGGAAGTTGGCATCCAATGTTGGAAAGGAAGTGGAAGAGTTGTCGAGTGAACTTAAGTTGATGACATTATGGGCAATTGAAGGAGAGCCAAGTGAGACTTTAGGCATGCCTGCAGTAATCTAGTCGGGTTTACTCGCACAGATCAGAGAGGAGCAACAACGTGATGAAAAGTTAAAAGGGAATCATCGAGGAAGTCGAGAATCAAGAAGGTCCCAACCCAAGTGGCTATCATGTGGCGGCAGATGGTAAGATATCAGTACCACAAGGACGAGGGCTACATGATGAGATTTTGAAGATTATGCATCACTCCTTACTTAGTGTCCACCACAGGAGTACAAAGATGTATCGAGATAAACAAAAATATTATCATTGGCCAGGAATGAAGAAATCAGTGGCACAAGGGATCAGTGTCAAACTTGTCAACAAGTCAAGGCCGAGCATCAAATTCCAGAAGGATTGTTACAAAGCTTACTAGTACCACAGTGGAAATAGGATTCCATATCCATGGATTTCATCATTAGGTCACTCCCGGCTCGAGGTAGATCAAATAATGTAGTATGGGTAATTGTCGACAGATTAACGAAGGTAGCACACTTGTTACCTATGAAGGAAACCGAAAAGATAGAAGTATTGGCAGAGATGTACCTGAACCAGATTGTGAAGTTGGATTGTATCCGATCGAGATCATAGATTCACCTCTAATTTTTGGAAGGTGTTACAAGAAGCTTTGGGGACCAAGTAGTTCATATGTACTACGTATCATCCTGGGATGGATGGCCAAACAGAGAAAACCAATCACAACATAGAAGATATGATGAGAATGTGTACATTGTATTGGGTGGGAAGCTGGGAAAATCATTTGCCATTAACCGAATTTCTCCTATAACAACAAGTTTAATTCTAGCATAGGCATGGCACAATATGAGGCGCTTTATGGGAGGCCATGCAAAACACCTTTATGCTGGACCAAAGTTGGAGAAAGAAGAGAGTTCGGACCCACAATTGTAGAAGAGACGATGAAAAAGTTAGAGAACATTCAAGCCAATATGAAGAAAGTGCATGCTAGACAAAAGAAATACACCGATCAATCAAGGCGAGAAGTGGTGTTCAATATTGGTGATTGGGTTTATCTAAAAGTGTCACCTCATAAGGGAAAGACTGGTTCGGGGAGGTAGGGAAACTAGCGGTAAGATTTATTGGGCCCTACCAGATTAAAGAACGAATTAGGGAGGTAGCTTATTGTCTAAACCTACCTGAAGAGATGTGGATACATCTAGTGTTTCACGTATCTATGTTCCGGAAATATGTTCATAATCCCAACGCTATTCAGATGAAACAAATTGAAAACCTTCAAACAAACCTCACTTATCCATAGAGATCAATCTGAATAGGTAAACGTTGGATACGATGAATAAAGAACCGAAAAATTCCTCAGCTCCAAGTTTTCTGGTGTAAGCAGAATCGTGTAGTCGTGACCTGGGGGGATGAGTCAAGACTCAAAGCATCACATCCAAAGTTGTTCCATAAAGATGTAGTGATGGAAGAATGGGAATCATTGGAAAACTAGAATATTTGGAGATGAATTCTAATAAGGGGAGGACGATATAATACCCCGCCTTCATGAGAAAAAAGTATTTTCGAAAATTTGTTTAAAAAGTTCGTAATTTATTTCTCAAAATAATTTTTTCTGGAGAAAAAAACGAATTCGAGGATGGAGATCGAAATAGTACCTATGGGAAGCAAGAAGCCGAGTTTGAATTGAGCTGCTTGAGAAGGAATCATAATTTTAAGTTGGATTTTAGAAGAATCTGATGGCACGTTAAGGTTCCTTGAGAAATTTGGTGGATCGAAAATATCGACGGTTCGATCCAAAATATCCTAGCTGGATGAGAATAATGGTTGGGAGTAATTTAAAAATGTTTTGTTTGGAGTAAATAGAGTTATTGATGACGAGATTAATCTTCAAGAGCTCAGTAGTGCTGGTAGAACGCTAGAAACTGAATGTGGATCGATCAAGTAGAGTTATGCGTTCTCAGGTAAAAGATATGGACGACAACTCAGTAAGGTGTCTGTGTGCTTCAACTGCTACGGATGAGTAAGAAATCAGCCATCTTACATGTCTCGACGATGCAGCTGCTTGTGATGAAGCAGCTGGACATGTGTCGCCATTCGGTAATGAGTGATACCTAGCTGCTACCACCTTCTGCCACCTCCTGCTCTCTCATGAAAAGTGCTTGACATGTGTCCCGATGATGCAGTTGCTTGTGATGAAGCTGCTAGAGATGTGTCTGGATGATGCAGCTGCTTGGTATGAAGCTTCTGGACATGTGTTGCCATTCGGTGATGAGTGGTGTCTAACTGCTGCCACCTTCTACCACCTGATGCTCTCTCTTGCAAAAACGCCCAGACTTCATCCATAAGACATCCTCACCTGTATATATCCCCTTATGACCTTTACGAATATACACACCAAAATCCAGCTAAAAAGCAAAACTCAATATCGGCTTATCTGACCCGATCAATTAGAATAGGAAACTCCAAGGTAAGAGATTATTAGAACGAAATCAAGATGAAGGTCTGGAGCAGTCTGAATCGATTAGTCAAACCACATCGGTTAATCACTGTGGGTAACGATTACTTCTTGTTAACAGTTATAAATGCAGGTTCCTGACATCGGAGACGGCTCTTGATATGTTTCATATTTTTGGTGTGTTGAATCTGATATTCGGTTAGTCCGACCTAATACAACGTTATGACCCGGTAGGGGTTGCAAAGTCTATGGCCGAAGTATAGAGGAAACAAGTTCTGACTGAATATTATGCGTTATAGAATCATGTTTGTGACTTGGAAGGTCCATTCTCAACCCGTTGTAACATTTCCGGATTTGGCTGAGGATGGTCATTTGGTCATATACCTGACTGGCCAACCAATGTCTAAAACGGCTCAGAAGTGTTACAAGGAGGGTTGAGTTATCTTAGTGGAATGTCTAATGATCAGTCCATGGTAACGGATCTCGCTTAAGGTAAGAACACTCAATAAGATTTAATTTATGAGCTTATGATCATGTTATAAGGCTTTGTGAAACTGATTAACTTCACATAAGGGTTATGTCACTATTTTTCCTGCTCTTTTATCTGTGAACTGCCTAGGTAAGTTTTAGCTTATGTTTCTATATTGTTATGTGGTTTATAACAGAAAATATAGAAGCTGCACGCACATGAGCTTATAGAGAAACCATTTCAGTAGAAGCAGATGAAAATGAGGTTTCCAAGTCATGGAACAAGTGAGTGAAAGATTGGTAGTTAAAGTTAAAAAACGTTGATTTTGGTTTCAAGGTTAAGGTGAGCTACTAAAATCCAATTCTGTTATAAACCACACAACTATATAGAAACATAAGCTACAACTTTCCTAGGCAGTTCACATATAAAAGAGCAGGAAGAATAGTGACATACCCCTTATGTTAAATCGTAGAAATATTAATAGTTAATCAGTTTCACGAACCCTTATAACATGATCATAAGCTCATAAATTAAATCTCATTGAGTGTTCTTACCTTAATAAGCGGGATCCATTACCCTGGACTGATAATTAGACACCCCACTAAGATAACTCGACCCTCCTCATGGAGCAGCTGAATCTTTCTCCAATCCTTAAGGCCTTTCTATATTGACTTTCCATTGAGCTGAGGAAGAAGAGGAGCAATAGAGTGGAGCAAATAAAGTGTTCAAGAAAGTGAAAAAAAATTCTAAGAAGATCAAGAACAGTCTTACCAAACATGGTCATGGTCATTACCATGATCGTGATGTGTACGAGAAATAATATGACGAGCAAGAACCCGAGTGGCACAGTGAGCTAGATTTGTCATTTACCTTTGAAAAAGATGTATGCGTTATGTGTTTGTGACATTAACGGGCTCTCAGTTTAATATCTGAATGGTAAGGTGTATACTCACGGCGATGTAACATGTCAAACTGAGTCACTAACTTATTTCGAGGATCAGAAGCTGATTTTCTGGCATTGCATGAGATCGTTCCACCAGGGAAAAAAGTTTTTCCGTTCGTGTCTTTGGATTATACCAAACCCGTTGAAGCTGAACAATAACGAGATACCTTTTTGGACACGAGATGACTGATACTTTGGAAAGGCACGACAGAATAGTGGCACCATATCATTCTCTTAAACTTCTCAACATATCGGAGAGTGAATATAGTATATAGGCTCATCAGATGCCAAAGAGAAAAGATTGATATTATTAGCCCTGAGCGGGTGCGAGAAATGTAATAGTAAACCAAAAGTTTAGCGAAAGTGTAATGTTTGGCAAACCGGTTATGCAATTCCAGTTTAGTAATTATGCAAAAGATAATCATATGTACATTCGTTGAAGAACTAGAAGATTCTTACAAATAATCTAATATATGGTGCTTGCTTACAAGGCAATATAAGAATGCGGTTTTCACCAGTTAAAAGATTTGGAATCTATTTATACAAGGATATATTTGTGGGCTTGATCACCCACTGGTGAACTGATCATCCACCATATGTTTATAATTAATGCATCGAAAAGAAGGTCATATGTATCCCTGTCATAGATCCACAACATGGTGCTTGCGAGACTAATTGGGAATACTAGTGAATTCACAAGACTTTGATGATTATTTTATATATGTAGAGATACATGATGAACATCTTGTAGCTAATGTTCATATGAAAGTTGCAGCAACATTGACTCGCATAATGCCAAATAGTAATTAGGAACTCCTTCCATCAAATTAGTTTTGGGTGAGGAACCAAAGATCCCCATCAAGAAATTTTGGATAAGTTGTATTGCTCCACCACATCGCTAAAAGATGGAACCTCAAACGATGTTATAAAATATTGTAGATATTATCTCCATCGATGATGAAATCTAGAAGATTTTTTAAGATTTATTTAACACTCAAAGTTAGCCTATCCAACATTACAGGGAATAAATTAACAGCTGGAGAATTAATGAGTTGAAATAAATTATCATTGATCATCATACCAAAGAGCGTGAATAGAAGTCCAAAATGAATGTATAAAAATAATTTTATTACCAAGATTATTATATGAGTTAGAAGACTCATTTAATTGACCCTAGGAAAGTGATTAAGTCACAAGTACCAGTTGTAAATGCTCAAGTTAAAATGGATGTCCCATAAGGACAATATCAAACTGCTAATAAGTCTAAAGAGCGCCTGAAGCGTGATAGACCAATCGGTTCCAAATATAATAATCCTCAGAAAAAGGAAAATGAATGAGAATGGCAGAATAGAGGAATGAAATATTAAAGATCTCTAGAAGAGATAAAAACATGACAAAAAAAGAAATTCAGGTACCTGAGAATAAAGAAATCTCAAATAGCTATGTCATGTCTGGAAAAGTATGGAATCGATATCAAATCGACGTCACTAATACCTATGCATACAATGTATCAGTTGATGAGAATGAGGATAATGAACCATCTATTGAAAAGTGTACACAAAGAAGTGATTGGCCAAATTAGAAAGAAACAATAGACAAATATTTAAATTCTTGTGGGATAGAGAAGTATTTG
Source organism: Sinapis alba (assembly GCA_012274485.2). Taxonomy (NCBI): domain Eukaryota; kingdom Viridiplantae; phylum Streptophyta; class Magnoliopsida; order Brassicales; family Brassicaceae; genus Sinapis; species Sinapis alba. The sequence goes on along the minus strand of MU106082.1, from coordinate 1,047,541 downwards.
GACCAGTAGTCCATACACTCAAAGATGTAAAACAAAAGGGAAATAAATGAGATATTGCACCAAAGAAAGATCAATATGAAGTTGATTGTGAATAGATATAGTCTCATGTGGTAGATGCAACCACTTTCAAGTTTCTTATTAGTCTGGAAATAAATAAAAAAACTTGAATTATACAACCCACTGGAAACTGATAATCCCTAAGAGATAGAATTCTCGAAGGATTGGTGATATCAAAATCATGTTCCCAGTAACTCTAGCTATTCGATCAAAATATGTTTTATGCGATATATGAAATATTTGAAGTTAATCAATACATATTTTTATTTATTAAGAGATTATATACCAATAGAATCATTGATTTGAATATAATCAAAACTCCTGAAGAAATAGAAAAATTGTATTTTGGAAAAAAACTCTTGACAATACCAAATTGTCTTTATGTATTCCAAACTGGAAATCTAAAAATGAGATTTTATCATAAAGATACTTAAAAGATTTTATCTAAGATGCTCATATATATTTGGTCTTGAAGTACCACATTTAATGTATTATTTGAGAGAAGTTACAATCTTTTATGTAACTGAAAGATGTGATTTCGTATGAAATTAAAGAAAGTCATAAAAGTAGTAAGAACTGAAAAAATCATAAATGACTAGACGAGTGTATGTAAAAATATTTGGTTTGAAGTCTAAATAGACCAAAACATTATTGTCTATGCCAAAGGAAAAATATAGACTAGAAGTCTAAAGATTCTAGATTTAAAATAGAAATCACAAATAGTTAAATTCGCTAAAACTCAATTTATTAAAGAGTTACATTTATTCGGAATGCATATCCATAATATATTACTTTTAGGGGGAAAAATGTAAATATGTCTAGTTGTACTCTTTTTCCTTATCATGGTTTTTACTCCACTAGATTTTTCCATACAAGGTTTTAATGAGGCTACAAAGAACACATATATGATAGACACTCAAGGGGGAATATTACAATTTCAAATATGAAAGTCTATCACTGTTCTAAAGCTTTTGAGATAGATTGAATCCAAAAAAATGATCAAGTCATACAAGACTCGAGCTCTATTGAAGAATGGCGATGTCAGTGTGCTACATGGTTGGTCAAGTGACAGTTTAGCTGATTTATTCAAGAAGGTGTTACTCACTGCTACTTCCAAGAAGCTAATTCATCTTATCAGAACACATTTTCTCAAAGATATAGACATATGTATACATGAGGGAAAGTCATTATGGGCTGCATTACTTTTCCCTTAACCATTGTTTTTCCAATGGATTTTCCTGGTAAGGTTTTTAACGACGCAACATCTACGGCGTTTTGAAAATACTTGTATAATAGACATCAAGGGGGAGTATTATGAATATTGTGTGATATTCTATTATGGAATGTTCTAGATTTACTTTATTCACAAGTTTACTTGTTCACCAAGTTCTACTTTGTCTCCAAACAATTGTATACATATATATATGGTTTATTATCAATGAAATAAGACACATCAACTCCTCTTTCTCTCTTCTTTACTTATAAGAATAACTATTATAAACGTATGAAATCGATAAATAACTCATCATTTATGTTTTAAGATTTTTTTTTGCTGAAATCCTATTTTATTTTACTTGTTATTATAATTAAAGTAGAATGAACATGTAACTTTTGAAAATAAAAATCTATAAATTAATGGTTAAAACAGTAGGTAAATGGCGTAATACATGGAATAAGAAATGACTGCTATGTTTCACGAGGATATGTCAAAAAAACTGGAACGACCCAAAATTTCAGCCCAAACAATTTAGCCCAGTAAAGCCTAGTTTTATTTTCAATCAAAACTGAGAATTTCAAAGCCAAATTTTCATTTTAAGTTCTAAAGTCATAGATCTATGTATATCAGAAAACGGATCGTCATTTGAAATTTTTATCTAAGAGTTATGGTTGTTTCTTCGGGACTGATTTCTGCAGTTGTTTCTTCGGGACTGATTTCTGCAGATCGGAACCGCCAACAGTCAACTTCATCAATGTTTTTCCGTTGATGCAGAATGAACAAGAAAATAGTGAGTTATCATTAGAAAGATCTCAATCTCAGCTTTCCATATAATCTTCATGATTGTCAAACCGAGGTATGGTTAGAAAGTTATCAACGTTGCTTCTTGGAAAATAATAAAGTTGTTGAGTTGCAGAGACAGTTCCGAACAGTCTCGGTGTATGTGAGAAACGATCAACAGAAACAAAAGATTTCAGTCTGGAATTTTGTCAGTAAGTAACTAAATCTTTTATCTATCATCTCCAACAAGAGGATTGTCATTTAGAGTCACATTCTGAAAATTATGTTTGTTTTCGCGAGAGATATTGGTACAGTCTTTGTTTGCGACCGTACTGGAAGTGAAGCCATTTCGGTTAATCCAATGATTTCTGATCAGAGTAAACTCGGTGTCTATGGACATAGGACATATAAAACTATATTCTGACCGGATGGATCGAAAAGTTAACGGTCAGTTCTTGAGTTATTCATCTGTTTTCTCAAGAGTTTAATTTTTCCCGAATATCAGATTCATCTATTTTCAGAAAGTTCTGGAGTTGCTGTTTCAGAGCTGTCATGGTACATTCAGACTTTTATCATGTTTTCTTCAGAAACATGTGACAAAGGTGAGGGTTACTCCGTTAAATATCGAACTAGTTTAGTATTACTATCATGAAAAGTTTAGTTTTGAAACATGATTTGTCTCCATGAATCGAGTCTGCTTGTGAGTCTTGTTTTATTATTTTATTTATTGTTAAACCGGAAATGGGATAATAGAAGATTCAACTATTGTGTGAATTACTTGATGCTGAGGACTGTTATATATATATATATACATAGTTATATAGTAGGGACTATGTGACGATGACGGGGGTTCAGAGATGTCTGAGCTAGCGACGCAGCGGGTTTTGAGGGCGGGGGTGCAGAGACGTTTGTACTATTGTTGCAGCGGGTTTTGAGGGTGGGGGTACAAAGATATTTGTACTATCGACGCAGTAGGGTTTGAGGGCGGAGGTACAAAGACGTTTGTACTATTAACACAGCGGGTGGTTGAGGGCGGGGGTACATAGACATACTGTACTAGCGACGCAAAGGGTATGTAAATCCGTATGAAGAATGCGCGGTGCAGAGAGTAGTTGTGTACTATGAGCGCATGAGTATTAGCTGGACTAGACGTATATTGATTGTTCTGTGAGGTGTAGACACCGTGTTTGTTTCATGCTAGAGCTAGGCCTACGTAGTCGTAGTGTTATGTACTAAGTCAGTGGTTTGCGGTTTAGCACCTCATACCTCACTGAGTGACTCCATGTTACTCACTCATCATACCTCACTGAGTGACTCCATGTTACTCACCCCTCCTTTTTTTTTGCTTTCAAGTGAGACCGATGAGCATGAGTGATTGTTATAGTATTGATGCTTTTGGGAGTTTATTTATTTCTTTTTCAGACTTTCGGTTTTATACTTTTATCGATATTATCAGATTTATTTCATTTATTTTATTTATTTCATTTATTGTTATTTATTGGATTTATGGTGTTTGGTGACGATTTTTAAAAATTAATAAATGAAGATTTCAGAGTTATTATTCATTATATTATTTTGGAAAGTACGAGTGTTACAAAAACAGTTAGCAAACAGATCACCCTCTCAGATTTTATGGCGGTGGTATTAAGAGTAACCACTTTGCCGGTAATGACTTTGAAACTGGAACGTCGAGACTCCAATAGGAAGAAAAGACTAGGTTGATAGATGCATAACCTAATAATCGTTTATTTCAGGCACAATCCGAAACATCACGTAACTCATAAAAACTAACTTAAACTTGAGTCAAACATTTTAGGTGCTGCCATGTTTCACTCTCAGATTTCTGTGTTTGCTTTATGTTTTGATTTAATCTTTGTTTCATTTTTTCTTGTAGGTAAACAATTTTCTGCTAGTCTCTCCTTTCTATTGTATTTTTGCATTTGTTTGTTGTTAGATTAATACGTTAGATTAATATTATTAAAATGTCATGTAATCTACTTTTGGAAACCCAAACATATGAGGCTGACAAAAAATAAGGGTACCCAAACATCATTGGACTGGTTGTCGTTTTCTACATTTGCGGGGGTATGTGATTGGACACTTGTTTTGCTTATCATTCTTGTTATGTTAAACGCATGAAACATTATTTCCAGAATTTAGATATACAAAATTACATGAGAGCTCTTTGGAATGATCATTATTGTTCTTTTTATCCAAGACTCTGTTAAGGTTTTGATAAAATCATTTCCATGGTAGAATCGTTTAAAAAAATTAGGTATTTGTTTGCTAATGTATGTAGTAACTTTTGGGAGAGTTTTTTTTGTTTGTCTCAAAATCTAAATATCTAAGATTGGATGTGTATCAGTTCTAGTAGTGGTATACCAATGGGATTCTCGAGTCATCTTCTCATTCTGTGTTCTTTATAGTTGAATATTTTGACATCAGATAATATTTTGACCAACTTTCAAGAAGGAGACAAAGAGAGAAGAGCCTCCCACAGTCCTGTTAATAAAGAGATGATTTAATAACCCAGTTTTCATAATAGAGAAAAATAAAACATGCTTTGTTTTGATTGAAGAATTGGAGGAGAGGTTAAAAACTTATTATTTCATTAGGTTAGATGATAGTTTTCTTACAAAAGCAGATATTGATGGATGTTGAAACCGAAATTCACACTGTCGATTTCCATTGATCGGAGGAAAGTTAGGAAACCCTAGCTTTCCCTGAGGTCTCGGATTTCTATTAAGCCAAACGCTCAAGCAATCAATTAATAAAAACAAACAATGTAATAAATCGAAAACATAAGGAGAGCAAAAATGATCTCATTCCGGATTTGTGTAAGAGCGAATACAACAGGTAAGAACCTTTGGCCACATGAGCTGCCGACGAATTCTCTAGTTCTAATAGCCTAAGACTGCAAAAACCTAATTGAGTCGCAGTTCGATAACAAAAACGGAAAGTTTTTCTATTGCTCTAAGTGCTAAGTTTGCTGAGATTTTTCTGTGTCTGCGCCTCTGGCCTTGGCTTCTCTTATATACTCCTCATAGGTCGGTTTGCCCTTTCTCTTTCTACCCCCAGGTCGAGTTTATTGCTTTTACGAAAATATTCTATTTTTCTTCGATCTTCATGATTATCCCTTGAAACTTGACATTTATCTTTCAAACTTGACATTTATATTATCCTGCGAATAAAAGATAAACCGTCATAGTAGTTTTGGACTCATTCCCGTCAAAAATCGCAAGTGGGCTTTAGCCACGTTTTAGAATTTCGGGGCCATTTTTTCACTTTAAGCGTTTTTACGATTTCTTCGAGAAATCACATATGGTACAATGCCAGTTTTACGAGAAAGTTTAAATCAATCGTATAGTTGAGGCAGATATGGTATTTTGGGTTAATCGTTGCCGTTTTATACGATCAATTCAAACTTATACGAGAAAACAAGTCTTTGTTGTTTTTATCATAAAGTTACAAAGGTAACTACGATCGACACGAAACAAGAGACTGTGCAGTCATGGTTCAAAGGAGATAGCTACGAGGATGTGTCAAGAGTGCATGATATTGATATGATGCGGTCGTAGTCGCCGTGCGGCGAGTTGGAAAAGATCGATCCAACTCGCCATATTATGAGTAGACAGACTGACCCAACTCGCCATATGGCGAGATTGTCGAGCTTGACCCAACTCACCATACGGCAAGTGGGACAAGGTTAACTCCACTCACCATATGGAGAGCGGGCCGTGACCGTCCCAGCTTGCCATATGGCGGGCGGGATTGAGCTGCCCAGCTCGCCATATGGCGAGTGGGAAAATGCTGTCCCAACTCGCCATACGGTGAGCGGGACGGAGTCGGCCCAGCACGCCATATGGTGAGTGGATCGAGATCGTCCCAACTTGTTGTATGCCAAGTGGGATGCAGTCTTCCGACTCACTGTATGGCGAGTCGTGGCCTTGTTCGGATTGCTCAGACGATTGGGGAGCGTTGGTCGGCCTTCTTCCTGTTTTGTCGTTTGTTGGAAAGATTGGATCATCTAATTCGAGAATTTATCGTACTATACGAAACTTTAAATGAAAAAATATTTCTTGGGGACTTCCACGCATTGATTCATTCGTGACCGATTTTGACCCCAAAAGTTAGCCCCCCAACTCGTTAGAATCGTGAGGTTCTAGCAAGCGGTTTAGGCAAGTTAGGAGGAATTAATGGCTGAAAGTCCAAAGATGAATAGTAAATTTCCTTGTTTATAAGAAGGTGGAGTAAGTTTTGAAGTTCTTTACTTGCTCACTGACATGAGGATTTTTATGTATTTCAATGCAAAATCTATCAAATTAACCATACGAACTACTCTTGCCAAGAGAGGTCAAATTGTAGTATTTAGGGATCAAATCCACAGGGAGCGTGGCACACAATAAAATCAATACAGTAGTGATTAAGCTAGGCAAATAGATTAATAAGCAATGAATAAACTATAACAAATAATTGATTGATTGGTAAGTAAACAATAATAATAAATAGCTAGATCTAGGGTTTCAGACAAGTGGATTATAGAGGATAGAAGCTAAGGGTATAAACCATAGAATTTGGCGTCTGATGTCTCAGCTCTCGCTTGTTGACACGGAATGACCTTCGATCGATGGAAATTATCCTGCATCGATCAATGGTCTCTCAAGTTCACTAAATTAGCTAAATCAACTCTCGTTTGTTTCTAGCAACCTAGCTCAACAAGATTAATTCTAGTAGTAGATCATGCTCACGCTTGCGCCTAACTATCTTATGATCAGGGTTCTAGTTAGCTACTCTAGAACACAAGCAATAAACACAATTCTATTGATAGATCTAATAATCAACCTAGGAATTCTATTGTTTGGCTAATCCACCAATCCCATTAATAAACCCTAAACATAACAAGAGATCTACTCAAACATGTTTTTTGTCATAAAAATCATAGATGAATAGAATAGATATAATAAAAAAAACTAAAGTAGTTCCAGGAGGACTCTGAAGGAGTTCCTCCCTTCTCTCCTAACCCTAGAACAATAGATAAAAGAAAGCTTGATAAATTATTACATAGCCGTCAACAATGGCTTAGAAAACATATAAATAGGATTTTAAGTAGTCCAAGGGCATTCTGGTAATTTGTGATAGTTTCTGGGCTTAAGTCGACCATAAAACATGTCAGGCCTATCTTCTATTATCACCGTCAATCAATGCCAAGTCTGTGCCGTCGATCGACACTCATTCATCTTCTCGACAGCTTCCTCTCAGGAGGCAGACAAACCACTCTCCAGTAAAATGTGCATAACTTTAGATCTAACCGTTAGATGGATCTCAAACTGGTGGCATTGGAAAGCTAACTCAAAGATCTATCTTATGTCAAAATATAAGGTCAATCTCACCGTGTGAATGTCTCCATACATAGCAAAACATCTGACGCATTTGCGCAATTCTGCATCTCTAAAAGCTCTAGAATCACCAAAGTTCTCCTGAACGTACCTGAAACTAAAAATACTCTAAAACATACTACAAACACATATAATAAACTCTAAAAATGGCTGATATCATGGCACAATAGTGGTAAATATCAGGCCCTATCACTCACTTCCACAAGAAATTCCTCTAAGGTAGAAAACCTTTCTCTCTTCCTCTTTTTCCTTGTTGTTTTAAACATGTCTTCAAGAAAGAGTGATTCTATGAGTTCCATGCCTCCCCGTTCCGACCCTGAGAGTACTCATGATGATAAGGACGACATCATCCCAAAGGAAGAGTAAAGCATACTAGGTAGCTACATGCAACATGAAAGCCCCTCCGCCTGAATCATGGTGTCTTTCCAGGCATCCCCTTAGGCGAGCCCCTCGCTGTCCGAGAAGAAGCTCGTATACATTTCTCGTATGTCGTGTCCATTGGAAGTCCTCCTAGCGGTTACTTTATGTGCTACGAGGCACATATTCTGCGCTCTTGTTTGTGGTTTTCCATCCCGGAGGTTATACTCCGAACCTTGCACCGCTTTGGGTTGTCGATAATCCAGATTACACTCACTGGTTTACAACACCTTATCGGGATTTTTTTTCTAAGTTACGAGCGATAGATGATTATCGGTGCTGATTAATTTGAGGCTCTCTTGAAGCTGTTGGCGTCATCGAGACCTCTCATGTATCGTTTTGACCCCTCACAAATATATGTCGATAATCAAGGGGAAAACTTCCAATGGACACGACTTGAGGGATTGTTTTTTCTTTGTCCGTGTAACTAGTGCGTTCCTTGCGGAGAGTTGTATCCCCATATTTCATAGTAACTGGAGTCAGCATGGTACTTTGGTCCGACGTATGGTTGACTTCGTATCTGCTTTCTTTGTTTTGTAGTTACTAACCTTCTTTACCCATTTCCTGAGGATTTGTGCTTCGTGAGAGACTTTCTCTAACGTGGCCCATTCCATTGGGGCTACTTCTCTCCGAAGCGAGTTTGTAAGTCGTTAGCATATCACCGGTCCCAGGCCTACCCCAAACATTCGTTGAGGAAGACACTGATCCAGACATGGATGAATCTGCTTTTCACGATGGTCCCGTTTCGAGGGAGAGAGACAGATCGCCAAGGAACAAGGAAGTCTCAGCTGACGGTGATAACTCTACTGCAGAAGAGTTTCCATTGCCCGAATGTTACCCAAACCTCAATCCCGATGATGGGAGTGGTACTAGTGACGTTCCCTTTCTGGATTGCAACTTTGATGATTTTTTCTCCTTGCTTCCTCTGAACTTTGATCCGCCTCCTGCTATGGATGAGCCGTCTAGGTCGTAGATGCTTGCGGAGGCCTCTCGATTGTGAGATGGGGTTGGTTTTCTAAACTTTGTTAGTTTCTGATACCAAGTCCCTTTCTTAAATTTTCGAGAACTCTGCAGGGCCTGCACGTGTTCAACACGGCTCTTGAAGCGACTCTTCCGTATAGCACGCTATGTTATCCTTCTCGAATGTAAAAGGAACATTTTCTTAGAAAGGTCTGACTACAGGTTCGTTTAGAGAACGTTTTGATTTGTCGGTCGGGGCCAATCGACGGACGTTTTGAAGATGATGTTGTTAGTTTATAGTCGCGTACGGACTGTTTTGAGGAGTTTGAGTGTGGAATAATATTTTTGAGAAATCGCGACGTCTCGCTTTTTCCAAAAAAATGTTTTTCATTGGAATGATTGTGAAAAATGCTAATAGAGTATGAATCGTGTTTCGGCCGGGAGTCATGCTTTGACTACGGCTGGGAATCTATTCATAGTAGTTTTTATGAAAGCTTTTTCTTTTGCGAGAAGTTTTTCTTTCATATACTGTGTTGCGGGTTTATGGGAATGCTTGTGAAAAGGCTAGTTTCGACCAAGGAATGCTTAAATAAGCCAGGATTCATTTGAAGGATCGATTTTCAGTTTTTGCATTATACGATGATCATTTTGTTTTACCTAGGCATTTTAAGTGAATTCCGGATCGATGTTGTAGCCGTATATAAGTTGTGAGATCAAGTGTTTTTGTGATAAAAGAGATTTGCGAGACTTTATAGAAGCTAGACTGCGTTTTCTTATTGCTGAAAAAGTATTTAAAATATCTAGTACAAGTGCGAATATTTTAAACTTGTGGGAGTATACGAGTATACGTATACATACCCACTCCCTCTTTTTTTACAGAGGAGGATAGCTGAACTCGTCTTTTGATGAACTACCTAAGTACCCATTTCAAGGATCAACCCATCTCGTAGTTCAGTTGGTTGTCGTGAGAGTTTTACTCGTTGGGTGAGGCTGTGTCAATCATCTTAGTCGTGTTGACTGTTACAGGATCAGCGACTTTTTCTGGGCTTGGATTTTCCGGATTGGCAAGAGCGTTAGGCTTGGTGACTTGGTCGTTTTCCGTAGCCGTTCCTTGGGTGGACGATTCTGGACCACCCTTGGTTGGAGAGTTTTCAGGTGCGCCCTGAGTTGCCTTAGCGCGTTTTGGTTTTACCATAGAGGTTGTGGTAATATGTCACAATTTGTGTTTGGCCAGGAAGCAAAGCCGCAACTGTTTTTGACATCCCCAGATCGCAGCGATCTCGTTGGAAGTCGGGAACTTGATACCCAGATGATATGTCGACGGTGCTTCTTTCATGGAATTTATCCAAGGCGTTCCCATGATCATGTTGTAGATGGCCGGATTGTTGACTACCGCAAAGTCAATGATTTTGTGACTTCTTTTGCTATGGCCGGGAGCTTGATTGATCCGAGGGTCATTGAAGTTATGTAAAAAAACGGTTAGAGGTTTTGGCGTTGGTATGACTTCTCCGAGTTTGACGTTCATCCTTTGGAGGATATCACGGAAGACGATGGTTGACCGTGATTCCTGTGTTGACTAAGACCCTGCCTACTTCGAGATCTCTGATCACGAGGTCGATGACGAGCACATCTCAGTGAGGTTTGTCGATTCTGCCAGTTTCTTGTTCCTCGAAACTGATCATGTCTTTTTGGACATCGTCGGGTGGAGACCAAGTCGGCCAGCTTGAGCATGTATCAGATTTCTCCTGGTAAGCCTTGATGGACGAGATTAAATCGCGGTTGAACTGCGACTCTCCGATGATCTTGTTCACCATGCGATGATTATTGTCGTTCCCTTTATCGTCATGTCTTCTTCCGCGTTTCTCGCCTGACTGATTTTCTTGAGAATCATTCACTGGAGCAGGATTCTTATCAGTTCCTGGGATAAGCTCCAAAGGTCGACATCAAAAGTTTCTCTGTCTATGAACATGGAATACTGTAATAACCCTCATGAACCAATGAATTTTTGGTCGAGAAAAATTCCGCTAGACCAGTTTGGAGTTGGTCTGATCATAATTAAAAAAAAAATGACCCGGTGAATTAATGTCTCGATAAGACTGTCGCGTGGTCGAAAGACCTTCTCTTGATAGATCTAGTCGAGTTATAATTATTATGGTCGAGTTTTATTAAATCTGAAAGCGTTTATCTTAAAGAAAGACGAGATCCGATGGACGGGAAACGTTTGGTTGAAAACTGCCCAAAAAGACCGTTCAGCTACTTGGCCGGTCATGTGCGATGCACATGATTTTAACCTGCTTGCTTGCTTATGTAGTAACTGGCACATGCAAATTACAAGCTGCCAGCCTGCTTGCTCATTAATTAAGTCACATAATTGTCACCAGCTGCTTCAAGCTTTCTTCATGGGAGGGAAAGGTAAGCAGCTTGCTGCTGGAAATGTTGAAATAGCTCTCCACCTGTCCAGTCCCTGCTTTACTTTGTTCTGAGTGAAACCATCACCTTAAGTAACTTACTCAGCTATTTAACTCCCTCTCCACCTGCTTGGTCGTCCATTACCACAAGAAAACCAGAGAAATATTTTCAGAGAAAATCAGTGAGAGAGAAGAGAAAAACTGAGAGAAAAATTAGAGAAAAATCAGAAAACATCCTGGACAATTTTCTTCCATCCTCTAGCTTATCTCCTTGCTGTATAGAAGATCAGAAGGTGAAGTATCCAGAGAAAACCCTAGACTATGTTCTGTTTTTGTTAAGAACCAATTTTGATTTCTGTTTTTAAAACAGTTCAGTCGCAAGTTCAGTTTAAAGGGGTGGATCATCTGAGTTCTTAGGCCATCAGTTGTTGTGGTAATCTTAATCACCTTGCCTCAGACCTGTTCTGATCAGAGCTTGTTAATGATTAGCTAAGGTGTTGGTCGGATCAATTCTTTAAGTGATTATATGGTTCAGTTTGTTTAGTTTCGGTTTGAATTAATTCCAGTAAACCGTAAGCTAACTGATGTGAATTGTTTAGACTTAAGATGAACTGAACTGATCCTGTCCTGAATCAATCTTCTCAGAACCGAGTTTCTCTGATCTAGAATGAGTAAAACCAAGCTGGAACTGAAATGATTTAAGTTGTTAGCTTGAAGCAAACTGCTGGATTAAAGATGTTCTGAACCTAACAAATTTAATCTTGTCTAGTACTGAACTGAGCCGTGCTGTCTATGGTCTGAGCTTGTCATATCCTGATCTAGTCTGAGTTGATCTGAACTGCTAAGCTTTCCCATGAACCAAGCTGATCTATCCTTGAACTGAAATATTAAAGCTTCTCCCGAACCAAACTAGTCTGATTTAAGTTACTTCTTCAGAATGGACATGTTGGATTAATGATGTCTGTACCGAAATGCTCTGTTTCAGATGGTCGAGGTCAGTGGTAGGATCAGTCGGATCATTCTGGTTGTCCTGAATAATGAGTCAAGTGGAGTGTGATTAGCTTGAGCTCAAGTCTAGTCTTCCTTAGCCAATTTCATTGATTCAATGGTGAGTCTATATAGATGATGAATAAGTTATGAATGAGTATGCACGATTGCATACGGAATATGGTTGATTTATAAGAAAAGTATCTTAATATATAATTGAATGTGAAGAGTTTACTTATGTAAACACTTAAGAAATATTATGAATTATTATTTGAGGTTTATCCCGAGCCTTAGTACTTGTTCTCAAGTACTAATATATAAGTATATTACTAAGTATATAAGTATAAATCATGTGAAGTCTTATTGTATACTCACTCTCCAAAACTTCCCGCATTGCCGTGAATTGGTCCTACGATATGGAACAAGGTCACAAAGACACGATGATGGGGTCGCTCCCTGGAGGCCGTGTAACTGCATGCAGCGTTAGATGTTCGATCTTCGAATATCTGATGGAGATGATGGTTATATTTATTTTCCCTCTAGGGTCGGTTAGTATTGGTGGTTTTCCGGGTTTAGCATATATATAAATATATATTATAAGTATGAGGGAATGGCGGGTATCGTGGAGGTGATGTTTAAGATAAGATTCACATTGATGGAATGAAAGGCCTTATATTATATGAGTTATGGAATATGTTTCCACTGCATACAAATGGTGTTGATTGCTCGGGATACTATTAATATGTGTTGGGGTGCGGGGTTAGACTCACTGAGTAAACTAGTTACTCATGACTCATTTGTGATGCAGGTTACCAGTAGGCGGGAGACCTTACTCTAGGACGGGAAGGAACATCATTAGCCAGCGGTAGATTTATTATCCTTGCAAAGGCATTTTGTGTATAACTTATGTATAAGCTTGTTTTATGATAACTTCAAGGTCGACCTATAACATTTTTGTAAGATGATTTTGAATGAATAAATATATAATATATAAAGATTTTTCTAAAGTACGGGTTCCATATGATATTAGTCCTTGTCCGGAACAAACTAACTATCAGGTATTGCTTGGTCGGGTTGAAAAGCCTTAAGTGATATATGATAGGAGCGTTGATGTTCTCAGATTGCTAGTCCAAGGAACTCGAAGGTATTCGGGAACCTCAGGTCGGTTTTCAGGGAGCATCGACTGTGTCATTTCCCATCATCTATGATCGGGGGTGTCACAAAGGTGGTATCAGAGCATGTTTATACGATGCTTGAATGGGACTTGTTTCAAATGTTTTTCAAGTAAAAATGAGTCGCAAGGATAACTAGGATATGCTGGCTGGTTCCGTCATCGTAGGATAGATAGTCATAGGTAGTTACCTTACCGTTATGTTTCATAGAAAATGCACCAAGACAAGCTTGACGGGGTGGAGTGTACTAACCGATTTTGATACCGTCATGCTTCAGTTTGCTATCGTAATGCTCGGGTTTGGTATCATCATGATTTTCCTTCCATGCTGTTGTGTTCTACTATGGATATATTTTAGAGAGATATATAGGACAGAGTTCACACATTGAACACATATATGGACATATTTGTTATCGATGTCAAAGCGGACGTTGTTTTTGATGATTCAGTTTCAGGAGATTCTGCAGCACATGATCACCCAGATTTATATGTTCTTCTGGATTCTCAAGTTTATCCAGCTTATGCTCAGACATCTTATAACCAGAGTCGTACAAGCCTGATTGATTAAGCAAGTGTTTCAATTTTAGCGTTGGTGGCGTAGATAGTTTGATTGTAGTACAAGACGATGGATGCACCAGCACCATTCCGTTGCAACGAGACATCATGAAGCTTATGATGCCAAGAAGAAGAAGTTGGGACCACAAGATACCGAAGAAGGGCTAACCCATTCGATGTAGATTTGTTCCGAGGATTGCTAGAGGATATGGAAGCATACAACATCAAGAAGGATGCAGTGAGTTGGTCGTTAAGCGTCAAGTGTAAAGCATCATTTTGGGAATGTTATTCCAAGTTAGACAGATTTCTTTCAAGAGTTCAAGATGGAGTGTTTTCTACTCAAAGTATGGGACCAATTGGAGATTAAACTTATGGTGTTGGTACATTGAGATGTTTCTGTCAGAGGGTGGAAGTTGAGTGAATCTGATTCATCCATTATGGTTTGGAAGATGTGGCAAAGATCATGGAAATGTGCTATAGGGACCTAGCCAATAATTTTGGAGCAAACAAAGGACTGTAGTGTTTAAGAGCTTTGAGGAGATATTAATGTATAATGTGAATGTTAAGGGAGCTGTTACTGTCTAAGGAAGTTTCGTTGTGCCATTCAGACTGTCTAAAGGCTACCCGTTCAGATAAAAGGTCAGTTTCAGGTAATGAATCAAGAAAGTCACAGAGATTATTTTGGTTGGACGTTTAATTAAATCAAGATCGAGGACCCCAAGTTGTTATGATGATTCTGTTATGGTTGTGCTTCTTCAAGTGGATAAAATCCTGGATTGTGTACATCATTCACACTTTGGTCGTTTCTCTGAAGAATAAGGAATTTATTCTACCCTTGCCCATGAAGTTACCCGATTCCATTACCTATACCTAGGGTACCACTTGTTGAACTGTTTCACTTTTCCTTAACATTAGTCTCTAACCAAGTGTTTGGCTATTTGGGTAGAGCCTACGCTTTAGATTTTCATGGACCGTCAAAACCTCTAAAAGGTCCAATAACAAGTTTGCTTCTTATCCCATTGTGTGTTGTGTGCATTTAAAAAATAAAAAATAAAAAATTATGAATGATTTAATAAATAAGTAAATGTGTGATCAAGGTGTTGTAAGAGACCTTGTCTATGGATGGAATTTTCCATCCATATTGTATTTGTTTTGGGAACAACACATAGTTGTAGTTCCCAAGTAGTGTCGTAGTTTTAGAGAGGATTCACTTTAGTGAATTCAAGTATACCGTTCTTATTCGTGGAAGTACTGGCTGTCATTTTGAGTTATGGTATGCTTTCCCTGTTCCTTAATATTTCCATTAGAGCGGTTTGTTTCTATCTATAGTGTGATTGGCTATCTAGTTACCGAGCTCAATTAGGAAGTTGTTGAGGAAAGAATTCCTTGAAAGATGACCAGTCACCGTTTGCCTTTTGTGGTATTCTAGCAAGTGTTGGAGCATCGCTCATATCAGTTTGGAGAGTTGAAAACCTTTTGGGAAAAGGTGATGGTGTATTCCATTATCCTGATCATTGGGAAATAGAAGATAACAAGGAGTAGAGTATCGAGGACTGTTTAAAACTAAGGAGCATGGAGATGTGTTTAAGGAATTGGAAGGATTATCGACATTTAGAAGTGACCCGTTCAGTATTCTTCTTGAACCTTAATTCGTTGGAATAGCCTAGGCATCTTTCCAAGTGGTTCTAGCCGAGTTCAAGTAGTAGTTAGAAGAATTATTTGGAGAAAGGTTTCGTTTGACGTATTTCTTTGCCATGGAGTGTACCCATGTCAGTGGTAAAGAAGAATAACTAAAGTTTGTGGTTATGTTTGACTTAAGTTGAATCATGGACGTGATCATCATGGTCAAGTATCAAGTTACAGAATTGAAGAGTGGTTAAGATCGGTCGCAAGGTGAAATTTTCTTTCAATGACGTTTCACATTGTAGTAAATGGTTTTGTAGGGAAGTTGGATTCCTTAGTCAGAAAGTTGGAACAAAGAGATGCTGCGGATTTAGAAATGGTCGCTACTATTGCAGAATGGTCGTGTGCAATCTCTATTATCGAGATTCAAAGTTCTTTGGATTGGCCGGTTACCATCAGAAGTTTGTTCAAGAGTTAGAAACCAAGTCAACCACTGAGCTGATTGACTGATAATGGTGTTACCTTCGAATGGAGTAAAAGTATTGATGAAGTATGCAATCAGTTAGAGGAAACCTCTACGTCTATGTACATTTTAGCTTTGCATGAGCCTAACCAGCCATATACTATTACATGGACGTATCGAGTGTTGGTTTAGGTTGCGTTATGATGCTAGACGATAGCGTAATTGTTTAGGCATCAATGGAATTAAGGAAGCATAAGGTAAACTATCTGATGCACAAGTTGGTTTTGGCTTCGATTTGGTTTGCACATCATATGTCACAATCATTGAAGTATGAAGAAAGAATGAAAGTGTTCATCAATCAAAGAAGTCATAAGAAAGGAAATCGATTCCTTCTGCTCCAAGGAGGGAAAATTTGTGTAAATATTGAAAAGGAACTCAATATCATGAAGTATAATCGAAATGATTAATTTTGCTCTTTTACCAGGAGAGAGATGAGAGTCTCCTAGATTGCAAGTAGTAAATCAAGATGTCTTACTCGTTTCTATCGGAGGAACAAGGTTAAGTAATGAGGAACTTAAGGAAGACTTAGGAGGATCAAATATCAAGATAGTTTCAGTTGATGATATGAGGAGTGTTTTGTACACAAGGTTAGTAAGAAAAGACGTGGGAGAAGGAACTCAAGTTGTACAAGAAGTTTAAACTGGATTATTAGAAAAGAGATGATAAGTGAATGCTAAAGAAGATTGATGAGTGAAAAAAAGAGGTATGACCGTAAGGCATATGTGAATGCCAAGGATGTATCATTACAAAAAGTATGAATTCGTCGTACAAGAGTACACAGTTGGTGAATTAAGCATGGTATAGACAAACTTATTGAATCCTCAGTTGGAAGACATAAGAAGAAATCAGAAAGCAATATAACTAGACTTGTATATGGGAAACATCAGAGAGATTGAGTTTTTCAGAAGATTATGAAGAGGGTCTCAGATAGATCAAAAGTGTATAGAATATTGTAAGGGAAATTAGTCTTGGAATGGGGGAGTGTGTGTATTTGAGAGTAGCACCCTTGGTCTGAATCATGTTAGCGTGATTGATCGTGCATGTTCTTGTTTGATTGTTGCACGGTTAATCAAGTTGGCATTGACCCGACCGGAGATGTTACCTTCATGTATGGCACATCACCTAACATTCCACATTTCATGTTGTTGGTATGGGGGAAAGAAAAATAAAAATGTTTCAGAAGTGATGGTATGCAGAGACCCAAAGCTGTCAAAAGAAGTGTGCAGACCGCAGTATATGAGAGTTATGTGCTGTAAAGAAATAGTTATCTTGTCAGTATATGTTATCAGAAAAGAAATGATCGGTTTGGAAAAGTTGGGAAGTAGACAATATGTTATATTGAATTGTACCGAGTACTGAGTGGTTATCAGAGTTGGAAAGGTTATCCATTGACCAGAGAATCTTTCAGTTGTGCATTTGAAAATTTGTAAGCCGATGTTGCGTAATCCTATATCAGAGCCAGTATGATAGAAATGTTGAAACCCAAAAACTTTCAACTTCAACTTGCCTAGCCTAAAGGTCCTTTGCGGATAGGTGAGCACCATATCAGAAGATTTAAGATAAAAAAAACTCAGTAAAATCAAGTATTTGGGGAACCAACCATCAGTTGTTTTGACATGAGAAGAAGATGATAAGTTTAGAATTGATTATTATGAAGTCTTTGTATAGCCTCCAGTGTTCAGTAAAGTGTGTACAACTATGTTATGAGAATTCGGGGACGAATTCTTTTGAGGGGGGAAGAATGTAATAACCCTCATGAACCAATGAATTTTTTGTCGAGAAAAATTCCGCTAGACCAGTTTGGAGTTGGTCTGATCAGAATTAAAAAAAAAAAGACCCGGTCAATTAATGTCTCGATAAGACTGTCGCGTGGTCGAAAGACCTTCTCTTGATAGATCTGGTCGAGTATAATTATTATGGTCGAGTTTTATTAAATCTGAAAGCGTTTATCTTAAAGAAAGACGAGATCCGATGGACGGGAAACATTTGGTTGAAAACTGCCCAAAAAGACCGTTCAGCTACTTGGCCGGTCATGTGCGATGCACATGATTTTAACCTGCTTGCTTGCTTATGTAGTAACTGGCACATGCAAGTCACAAGCTGCCAGCCTGCTTGCTCATTAATTAAGTCACATGATTGTCACCAGCTGCTTCAAGCTTTCTTCATGGGAGGGAAAGGTAAGCAGCTTGCTGCTGGAAATGTTGAAATAGCTCTCCACATGTCCAGTCCCTGCTTTACTTTGTTCTGAGTGAAACCATCACCTTAAGTAACTTACTCAGCTATTTAACTCCCTCTCCACCTGCTTGGTCGTCCATTACCACAAGAAAACCAGAGAAATATTTTTAGAGAAAATCAGTGAGAAAGAAGAGAAAAACTGAGAGAAAAATTAGAGAAAATCAGAAAACATCCTGGACAATTTTCTTCCATCCTCTAGCTTATCTCCTTGCTGTATAGAAGATCAGAAGGTGAAGTATCCAGAGAAAACCCTAGACTATGTTCTGTTTTTGTTAAGAACCAATTTTGATTTCTGTTTTTAAAACAGTTCAGTCACAAGTTCAGTTTAAAAGGGAGGATCATCTAAGTTCTTAGGCCATCAGTTGTTGTGGTAATCTTAATCACCTTGCCTCAGACCTGTTCTGATCAGAGCTTGTTAATGATTAGCTAAGGTGTTGGTCAGATCAATTCTTTAAGTGATTATATGGTTCAGTTTGTTTAGTTTCGGTTTGAATTAATTTCAGTAAACCATAAGCTAACTGATGTGAATTGTTTAGACTTAAGCTGAACTGAACTGATCCTATCCTGAATCAATCTTCTCAGAACCGAGTTTATCTGATCTAGAATGAGTAGAACCGAGCTGGAACTGAAATGATTTAAGTTGTTAGCTTGAAGCAAACTGCCGGATTAATGATGTTCTGAACCTAACAAATTTAATCTTGTCTAGTACTGAACTGAGCCGTGCTGTCTATGGTCTGAGCTTGTCATATCCTGATCTAGTCTGAGTTGATCTGAACTGCTAAGCTTTCCCCTGAACAAAGCTGATCTATCCTTGAACTGAAATATTAAAGCTTGTCCCGAACCAAACTAGTCTGATTTTAGTTACTTCTTCAGAATGGACATGTTGGATTAATGATGTCTGTACCGAAATGCTCTGCTTCAGATGGTCGAGGTCAGTGGTAGGATCAGTCGGATCATTCTGGTTGTCCTGAATAATGAGTCAAGTGGAGTGTGATTAGCTTGAGCTCAAGTCTAGTCTTCCTTAGCCAATTTCATGGATTCAATGGTGAGTCTATATAGATGATGAATAAGTTATGAATGAGTATGCAAGATTGCATACGGAATATGGTTGATTTATAAGAAAAGTATCTTAATCTATAATTGAATGTGAGGTGTTTACTTATGTAAACACTTAAGAAATATTATGAATTATTATTTGAGGTTTATCCCGAGACTTAGTACTTGTTCTCAAGTACTAATATATAAGTATATTACTAAGTATATAAGTATAAATCATGTGAAGTCTTATTGTATACTCACTCTCCCAAACTTCCCGCGCCGTGAATTGGTCCTGCGATATGGAACAAGGTCACGAAGACACGATGATGGGGTCTCTCCCTGGAGGCCGTGTAACTGCATGCAGCGTTAGATGTTCAATCTTCGAATATCTGATGGAGATGATGGTTATATTTATTTTCCCGCTAGGCTCGGTTAGCCTTGGTGGTTTTCCGGGTTTAGCATATATATAAATATATATTATAAGTATGAGGGAATGGCGGGTATTGTGGAGGTGATGTTTAAGATAAGATTCACATTGATGGAATGAAAGGCCTTATATTATATGATGCAGGTTACCAGTAGGTGGCAGACCTTACTCTAGGACGAGAAGAAACATAATTAGCCAGCGGTAGATTTATTATCCTTGCAAAGGCGTTTTGTATATAGCTTATGTATAAGCTTGTTTTATGATAACTTCAAGGTCGACCTATAACATTTTTGTAAGATGATTTTGAATGAATAAATATATAATGTATAAAGATTTTTCTAAAGTACGGGTTCCATATGATATTAGTCTTTGTCCGGGACAAACTAACTATCAGGTATTGCTTGGTCGGGTTGAAAAGCCTTAAGTGATATATGATAGGAACGTTGATGTTCTCAGATTGCTAGTCCAAGGAACTCGAAGGTATTCGGGAACCTCAGGTCGGTTTTCAGGGAGCATCGACTATGTCATTTCCCGTCATCTATGATCGGGGGTGTCATAAATACTGCTTGAGAAATTCGGACGCGAGCTGTCGAAAGCTTTCGATGGAGTTTTTCTTCAAACGAGAGAACCATTCTAGTGCAGCTCCCTGTAGGTTTTTGACGAAGAGGAGGCAGTAGCCGGCGTCTCGTTCATGCTCCCTAATTTTGGACCTTCCCATCGTAATTTGGAAAGCATGCAGGTGCGCTTTCGAATTGGTGGTGCCATCGTACATGATAATTTTTTTCTTCCTAGGATCTGAGACGTTTGTCTCGGTGATGCAAGCAGTGAACGGAGTTTTCCACGCCTCCTCGAGAAGTCTGTCGATCTAGGGTGTGGCACTCGTTGTGTAGTGAATTTGCCATTTCAACGCTTTCACCTATGCTGTATTTTTGAGATGTACTCATGGAGATTGTGCATCTCGATTAAATCACCGTCAGCAGTTTTCCAAGCTTGTCGGTGTTTGCTGCGGGTAATCCGCGTCTTGTCCTCGGCCAGTTCCTGCTGTTTGACCCAGAAGAGGTTTTCCTCCTCTTATTTCATGGGTTTTTCGAACAGTGAGTTTTGCTGAGCAGACCGACTTCGCGTTCTCCTTGGATGTATGTCAGCGTCTTCCTCCGACTGATTGGACTGGTCGTTGGTGTCCAAGTTGACGCGCTCAACTTTTTTCTCCTCGTTTCCCCCAAGCAGGAGGTGGAAGATCCTCCGTGGTTGTTCACAAAGCGAGAGGAGTTACATTGCCGGGGTTTTGTTTTGACGGGTTCCTCTGTGTGTTCGCAGATTTGTCAAACGGGGTTGCAAATTCGAGCCTTCTCTCGCGAATTCTAGTGGTTCCGCGAGGGAGGACGGCTCTGGTCCTCGCTGTTAGGGTTTCGACCTGTTTAGCGAGGGAACCCATGAGATTATCTTGTTCTTCCGACCTTTTCTCAAAGGCGGAGAATATCTTTTTTACCTCTTCGAACGCTGTGGTTTTAGCATCAGCATTAACCGCAGAGACGCTTGCAACTGGATTATTGTCAACGTTGTCGCGAGTGTTTCCACCGTCAAGAGGTTGTTAAGTGTTATGGTCGTCTGCAGACATATTGATTAAGCATTGCGTGGATGTGTGTTAGATTGATCCGTACCCCCCCCCCCCTCCTTCTAGTGCAAAACTATGGGAACCAAAATTCACACCATCAATATATGTTGATCGGAGGAAAGTTAAGAAACCTAGCTTTCCCTGAGATCCCATATTTCTGCTAATCCAAACGTTCAAGCAATCAATTAATTAAAAAAGACGATGTAATAAATCGAGAAACAGAAAGAGAGTAAAGAAGATCTTATTCCGGATTTGCGTAAGAGCGAATACAACATGTAAGAGCCTTTGGCCACAAGAGCTTCCGGTGAATTCCCTTGTTCTAATAGACAAAGACTGCAAAAACCTAATTGATTCGCAGTTCGATAACAAAAACGGAAAGTTTGCCTATTGTTCTAAGTGCTAAGTTTTCTGAGATTTTTTTTTGCATTTGCATCTCTCGCATTGGCTTCTCTTGTATACTCCTTCTAGCTCGGTTTTCCCTTTCCCTTTATGCCCCCAAGTCGAGTTTTTCGCGTTGCAGAAATATTCTATTTTTCATCGATTTTCATGATTATCACTTGAAACTTGACATTATTGTTTCAATCACAAGATGAAGAGATCAATATATATGAAAACTCTTTCTTATTAGCTTCAGAAATTTACTCAAAACTTAGGCTCCAACAAATCAATTTTTAAATCCCTTAAGTTATGCAACATGTTTTCATCTACTTATATAGAGATGTGATAATCATATTCTTATTAAACTTATCTTATCTATATAACTCTTAGATAAGATAACCTTTCCTATTGCATATAAGTTTAGGACAACTTAGAAATCAAGTTAACTTCAAGATTATCTTCAACAAACATTTATCTTCAAAACTTGACATTTATCTGCGAATAAAAGATAAACCGTCATAGTAGTTTTAGACTCATTCCCGTCTAAAATCGCAAGTGGGCTTTAGCAGCGTTTTAGATCTTCCAGGCTGTTTTCGACTTTTAGCGTTTTTAAGATTTCTTCGATAAATCACCTTTGGTACGACGCCGGTTTTACAAGAAAGTTTAAATCAATTGTATATGTGAGGCAAATATGGTATTTTGGGTTAATCTTGCCGTTTTATACAATCGATTTGAACTTATACGAGAAAATAAGTCTTCACGGTTTTATCGTCAAGTTTCAACAGTAACTCCGATCGAGACGAAGCAAGAAACAATGTAGTCATGGTTCAAAGGAGAGAGCTACGAGGATGAGGCGAGAGTGCACAATATTGATATTATGAGGTCGTAGTCACCATATGGCGAGTTAGAAAAGATCGATCCAAATCGCCATATTGTGAGCTGGACAGACTGACCCAACTCGCCATATGGCGAGCTGGTCAAGCTTTACCCAACTGGGCTATTAGATCATCTAATCCAAGAAATTATCATATTATACGAAACTTTAGTTTCGGACCTACACTAATATTTTTAGATAAATAAATTTCGTGGAAACTTTTAGGCATTGATTCCGCCGTGACCGATTTTGACCATAACAGTGGAAATTAAAGGGAAAGAGATTGTGAGATAGTCATATAGAGATTGAGAGAGATTAGTTGGCTACTGCGTTCAGGTGAGAAGATAGACATTTTTTGTCGCCTTTTCAGCTAATAGAAAAAACCAAGGATTATAAATGGTGATGTTCAAAACCAAATACTTTTTGCAACATACTTTCAAAAGAAACCCATCAGAAGTTGACAAGGCTTTGTAAAACGAAGCCACGTCTTAAAACATATGTTACAAACTCAGGATAGCACAAAGTCACAAACGGAGCCGAAGAATAGAACAATAGAACTTCTTTAATGTCGTCGGCGAGCATACCAAACATCACGAAAGCTCCTTCCACATGTGCACCGGCGCTAACCAAGTAATGGTCTTGAGCCGTGGATCAATTTCTTCAAAGAGAAGTAGGAGCTCTCATCCTCATCTCAACTCCATCTCCTCACAGAGAATCCTCGCCAACACTTCCGCCGAAGGCCGCTTGACACTGAGCGGCGGCAGCAAAGATCTTCCATTTACATGTGGTTTGTGTTGAGCCAATGGTAGATAAAAAAGATCGGAAGTGATTCGTAGTGTTCATCAGAAGATCATGTGGTGAGGAATGAGAAAGATAAACCAAACGAAATTGATCGTTTGATAAACACAAATCAAAACGAAGTGGGAATTTATTATTCATTCTAAATCAATAAGATGATTCAGATAAAAACAAAAGGAGATTTGACAAACCTGGTAGCAACCATGGAAGGATCTGTTAATGGAACTTAATTTCTATCTCAGGAAAAGAGGTGGTGAGGGAGAGAAAAGAGCTTTTGACGATAGATTTTTTTTATGGATTCGATAGTATTTTTATAGTGAGAGGATCTTTTTTTTTTCTTTCCCAAATTGGAATATATATAAAGAACAAGTCATACGACTATACAAAGGTAAAGACAAGATACAACCATGATACCCCAAAAAATAAGACTAGCGTATCTAAACAGAAGCAAGAGTACAAGCTCCATCATATACCTCAAGCCCCAAAAGAACAAACAAAATATACCCCAACACAGACTAATAGACATAGATGCTCCTTTCATTGTCAAAGAACTTATTAAGCCAACGAAGATGACCTGTTGCAACATAAGATTGTGTTAACCCCAAGTTCACCACGCTCTGTGCAATGAAAGAGACACCTCTAATCGGGTCCATCACAACAGCTTTCAGATCCCAGCACAAAAAGAATTTGTAACATCCCGAGTTGTGATATATGGAAAGGCTTAAGAGAATTGATTTGGCTACCTATATCATCAAAGTGCACTTACCTTTTCGGGAGCACATCCGTTTAGAAATCCAGAGTTAAGCGTGCTTGAGCTGGAGTAGTCTAAGGATGGGTCACCTACTGGGAAGTGATTCACGATACCGTGTGAGTGAGGCCAAAGCACGGGGAAAGGTTATGCTAAGAACCACTCATCAATTTGTTGAGCTAAGAACCACTCATCAACTTCCTTAAAAACCTTACTGATGATGTCATCTTCATTAAGTTGTTTTCCTTCAAAAACAAAACCATTTCTATGCTTCCACAGGTACCAAGGAATCCAAGGCCAAGACCTTGAAATTCTAATATCCACCTTGACATTCTTGCTCATCTTGAGTAGGAAGTTAATGTTTTCAAAAATAGATCTCTCCAGCCAACCTCTTGGTGGAGTCGGATTGAAGGATAAGGGCCAAACTTGTCGCGCCACATCACACTGAAACAACACATGATTAATGGACTCTCCTACTCTTCCACATAACTGACATCGATCATCACATTTCATACCACGAGAGAGGAGGAGTTCTGTCACCGGAAGACCATCAGATAAGACCTTCCAGAGAAACAGTCTTATCTTAGGAGCAGTGTGAACCTTCCAGCTCTGCGATTTAAGTACATTTAGAGACGGTTTTGCCTCAGCCACCCGTCGAATATCAAGGTTTTTTTCCTTTGATGCCAAAAAAATAACCTGACTTTACCGTGTAAGCCCCAGATCTATTGAATTTCCATATCCAAAAGTCTTCTCTCGAGACAACCGGTTGGTTTTTAACGAGGATTTCAATGTCAGAAGGAACAAAGACTTCTTCTAGAGCTTGCATATTCCATCTTCGCGCTGGGAAATCAATCAACTGTCTCACTTTAAGATTTAGGTTGAAAGTACAATTCTTTATCCATGGAGCTCGAAGCCCATACCCATCCCTTTCATCTTCAAACCACTTATCAATCCAAACGTTGATCGAGTTACTATCCCCAACTCTCTTTTGCAGACCTCTGACCAGTAAGTCTCTACCAAACAGCAGGCTTCTCCATCCATAAGATGAACGATTACCAAGTTTTGCCTCTAAGAAATCAACATCAGGAAAGTACTTACTTTTGAGAAATTGAGCAAGCAGACAATGAGGGGCCGACACAATTTTCCAAGCTTGTTTTGTCAAAAGCGCTTGATTAAATGCTTCGAGGTCTCTAAAACCCATTCCTCCAATTTCCTTTGGCAATCAAAGTTTGTCCCAAGCAATCCAATAGACCTTTTTGTTGTGCAAATCAGAGCCCCACCAAAAGTCTGCCATCGCGCTCACCATGCTGGAACATACAGACTTAGGAATCTTATAGCAGGACATCGCAAGGACAGGAAGGGCTGATGCCGTCACTTTAAGCAAAATTTCTTTTCCTCCTTGAGATAATTTTTGCAGATACCAAGCACTGAGACGATCAAGGACTATTTCCTTTAAATAACTCAAGAGAGCTACTTTAGAACCATTAAAGCACTCCGGAAGTCCTAAGTATTTTGAAGTGCCTCCTTCATTAAAAATCCCCAACACCTGAGAGATTGAAACCTTAGTCTTTAGAAATAAGGAATCTATTGTGTGTCTTTGCTCTGTGAGGATTCGATCCCTAAGTACTACACCTGGTCAATCTTGGCAAGAGTATTATTGTGTGTGTTAAGATTATGGTTAATTTGATAGTTAATTGTTTAGGATATTTATACCCTTCTAGAACAATAAACATCACCATGTCAAATTTGGCGCCGTTGCCGAGGAGCATTGATTGTCATTAGATTTAATTTCTAGGATTTAGTCTAGGTTTATTACTAATTTTTAAGTTACTAATTTTTCTTTTCCTTTCTTTTCAGGTACATGCAAAGAAGCACCAGGAGCAATAAAGGACAAGAACTAGCATTATCCTCTGGCCCTGGCAGACTTAAACGCACGATCCGCAAAGAAAGACGACAAGCATCGATCGACAACACTAGTACCGCGTCGAGAGTGTAGTGTTGAGTGTTCCTGTA
Source organism: Sinapis alba (assembly GCA_012274485.2). Taxonomy (NCBI): domain Eukaryota; kingdom Viridiplantae; phylum Streptophyta; class Magnoliopsida; order Brassicales; family Brassicaceae; genus Sinapis; species Sinapis alba. The sequence goes on along the minus strand of MU106082.1, from coordinate 1,021,322 downwards.
GTGGTAAGGATGAAACCTTCATAGCTGGCCTGTTGGTCATACCCTTAGATAGATTTGAGATTATCCTTCGTATGAATTGGCTGTCGAGGCATCAGGCATGGGTGGATTGTGCAAGGGGAAGAGTGTCGCTTGGGATGATCATCATGTGATACTAGCATATTATGGGATCAATCCTAGTGTTTCACCGACGTTTGTGACAACAATGAGAGTGGAGAAATTGTTAAAGGAAGAAGAGGTTTACTTGGTTTTATTGACATATATTGGTGAAGAATCGAAAAGGGATTTGAAGATTGAGGAAATTCCGATGGTTCGAGAATTTGAGGATGTGTTTCAGGCATTGACGGAGTTGCCTCCATCTAGGTGCAATCCGTTTACTTTCAGTCTAGAGCCTGGAGCCGCACCAATTGCCAAGACTTCTTACCGCATGGCACCTGCAGAGTAAGCTAAACTCAAAAAGCAGTTGGAGGACTTGCTAGACAAAGAATTCATAAGACCGAGTTCTTCACCCTGGGGAGCTCCACCGGATAAGTATGAGATTAGGAATTGATTACCAAGGGATCAACAACGTCACAATCAAGGATAAGTATCCCTTATCGAGGATTGATGAGTTGTTGGATCAGCTGAAAGGAGCAAGTTGGTTTCAAGAGATAGATCTTGCTTCGGGCAATCATCAGATCTCGATAGTAGAAGCAGATGTTATGAACAAGGCATTCAACACCAGATACATGCAGTTTGAGTTTGTGGTAATGCCGTTCGGATGGACGAATGATCCAGCAGTGTTCATGAGATCGATGAATGAGGTATTTCACGACTATCTCGGCCAGTTTGTGTTCATATTCATCAACGATATATTGATCCATTCTCAGAGTGAAGAAGAACATAAGGAGCATCAGCACCAAGTATTTCTCTTCAAACCGCTGCAACACCATGCACAAGTTTGACAAACATACATAAAAAGAGCGTCCATAGACACAAAAATTGTCCATAAAACTTCCATTAGGTCCTCAATCAATTCAGTAAAAATGGACATTATGCAATGTTGGAATGTCGCATGGGCATTGAAAAAACCAAACGTCATCCTCTTGTAAGCGAATGTGCCATAGGTACAAGTGAGCATCATTTTCTCCTAATCATTTGGATGGATTGGAACCTGAAAGAAACTCAAATAACTATCTAAAAGGCAGTAGTATGGGTGGTTAGCCAATCTCGTAGTGGAAAATGATCTTTGCGAGTGACAACATTCAGTTTAGGAAAATCATTGTACATGTAATGATCAGTTACAGTCCTAGTAGGTATCACTTCATTCATATCATTTGTTATCACAGTGATTTAACCTTTTTGAGGAACTACATGAACAAGAGTGACCCATTTGCTATCAGAAATCACATAGATTACACTAGACTATAGAAGTTTCATTATATCTTTCTTAACATCTTTTGGATTTGGACTTAACCTCCTCTGGTGCTCTATATACGTCATTGATTCATTTTCTAGATGTATTCTATGCATGCATAAATCATGAGAAATACCAGTAATGTCATCTAGTGAATATCTGATATAGCCTATTTATTACCAGATTTAGGCGATGTTATAGGCTCTATTTAGAGTCTATTATGTGTGTCTAGGCTATGTTTTAGAGTATTTACAGATCCATGAACGTTTTGGAGATATATAAGATGCTTGAGCTTTTGGAGAATCTAGAAGAGAAGAAACCGTAGCTGATCATTTAGGGAGTAGACGAAGTGATCCATCGATGGAATACACTTGGCGTCGACCGATGATTAAACCCCAAGGTCGATCGATTTAGCACACTTGTCATCGATCGATGATAGCAAATTTCAAAGCCCAAGTCATAATGACGAAAATGCCCTGGACGAGTTTTGACCTAAATTTAGGGTTTTATATTTATGTTTTGAGAAGAAAGAAGAGAGAAAAACAACATTTTAGACAGAGCATTTTAGTTTTATTTTATTCATTCTGTATTAGGGTTATGAGCGAAGGGATGAACTTTTTCAGAGTCCTCCTGGAATTCCTCTGGTTTTTATTTATTTTATATTTCATATCTATTTCATCTATGATTTTTGTGACAAATATCATGTTTGAGTAGTTATCAATTAGATTTAAGGTTGAATGATAGCAATCATTGATTAGCCCAAAAATAGGATTTCCAGGTTAAGTTAATATCCATCAATTGAGTTGTGCTTAACGCTTTCATTCTCTAGTAGCTAACTAGGATCTCGATGATAGGGCAAGGACAACTACGTGAGTAGGTTCTGTGCCAGAATAGATTATGTTGAACTAGGTTGTTAGGCGCATGCGAGAGATGGTCTAATAAGTCTGGTGGACTTATGATATATCCTATTAATTACCAGTTTTAGGCCATGTTATAGGCTCCATTTAGAGTATATTATGTGTGTATAGGCTATACTTTATAGTATTTACAGGTCTATGAGCGTTTTAAAAATATATGAGATACTTTGAGCTCTTGGATTATCTAGAGGATAAGATCTATAGCTGATAATTTAGATAGTCAACGAAGCCATCGATCGATGGAATACACTTGGCGTCGACCGATGATTAAAATCCAAGATCGATCGATGTAGCACACTTGCCAGCAATCGATGACAGCCGATGATAAAAGCCCAAGTCAGAATGAAAAAAATGCATTGGACGACTTTTGAACTAAATTTAGGGTTTTATAATTATGTCTTGAGAAAGACAGAGAAACAAGAGAGTTTCAATTACAACATTTTTGTTCTATTCATTTTGTATTAAAGTTAGGAGAGAAAGAAGAGACTCATTCAGAGTCCTCATAGAACTTGTTTGGTTTTTATATATTTTATAATCCATATCTATTTCATCTATGATTTCTGTGACAAAGATCATGTTTGAGTAATTATTAATTAGATTTAGGGTTGAATGATAGCAATCATGGATTAGCCCAAAAATAGGATTACTAGGTTAAGTTAGTATACATCAATTGAGTTGTTCTTAATGCTTGCATTCTAGAGTAGCTAACTAGGATCTCGATGATCGGACATGGACAACTACAAGAGTAGGTTATGTGCCAGAATAGATTATGTTAAACTAGGCTGTTAGGCGCATGCGAAAGCTGGTCTAATAAGTCTGGTGGACTTATCAAATCTTGCCCACACTTCTTTCTGATTTCACCGTCGATCGACACCAGGCCTTAGCCGCCGATCGATGGTCTTTCCTTTTGCTCGCATACGAGAGTTTAAGTAGAAAGAATCATAATACTTAACATTTTAGTTCTAGTATATTTACATTTATGTGCTTCATATCCCCTATAATTCATTTAGCTTGAAACCCTAGATCTAGCATATTTACATTCATATTTACATCTAGTTAATTAATAGCATATTTCCATATTTGCATTAGTAGAATATGTCCATATTGCATCCTACTTCTTGACAAGGAATATTTCTTTAAATTGATTGTTCACCACTAATATATATATATTTACCTAGCTTAGTCTTTAGAAATAAGAAATCTATTGTGTGATTTTGCTCTCTTTGGATTTGATCCCTAAATACTACATGTGATCTCTCTTGGTAAGAGTATTATTCTGTGTGTTAAGATTATTGTTAATTTAATAGTTAATTGTTTAGGATATTTATACCTTGCTAGAACAATAAACACCACCATGTCAAATTTGACATTGTTGCCGGGGAGCATTGATCGCCATTAGATTTAATTTCTAGGATTTAATCTAAGTTTATTACTAATTTTCAAGTTACTAATTTTTTTTTCCTTTGTTTTCAGGTACATGCAAAGAAGCACAAGGAGCAATAAAAGACAAGAACTAGCATTATTCTCTGAACCTGGCAGACTTGAACGCATGATGCTCAAAGAAAGATGACAAGCATCGATTGACAGCACTAGTACCGCGTCAACCGACACTTCTTCACGGACCGTATCGACCATCATCCGAACTCCACCGTCAACCGACATTGATCACTTAGCATCGATCGATATCAACCTACCCTCATCGATCGACAACAACTTACACACATCGACCAATACTGATCACTTAGCATCGATCGACATCAACCGACCCGCATCGATCGACATAGGCAGACGAGTTCAGATGGTTGTGACTTTAATACTGATTAGGGATGAGAATGGAAGCCTGCATGACCTCGAGGGTCATTTGTGTAATGCAACATGTCAAAGAATAAAGGAGGCTGGACAGAAGTACCATACCAACGCATTGATTAATGATGGTTTTTGGCAGAAGGTTAAGGGAGAAAATCTCCAAGAAGGAGATTTTCGTGTGGAAAGTTCCATGTCGTTCGACAGTTAACATTGGTATCGGTCGACACCAAGTAATGAGCATTGATCGACAACAGATCCTACAATATCAGTAGCTTTGTCTGAATCGACTAACGTCGGTCGATACAGACACGAGAAAATCGATCGATAGAGAGATAGAAGCATTGATCGACGCACCTCATTCAGCGTCGATCGATAGATGCGGAAGTCGGTTTGACTACCAAGATCAATGCAAGTTTGATTGTGCGTCCAACCATGACAGCTTCAACACAGAATACTGACACATCTGAAGGCATAGATTTTGATAGAGAAGATGAAGGTCATTCCAAGAGGAAGTAAAAGATCCTCAAACATCAACGTAGAGAAGCCAATGAAAAAAAGATGGATAACTTTACTAAATGAGTCTCCAAAATTCTATTAATCCCTTTTGATGAAGCTTACTAGACACACAGGTTGTGGATGTTTTTCAGGGAATCAAGGGTGACAAAACAAGATATAAAGATCATATTTAATCATCTTAAAGAAATGATGAAACATAGGACTTGTTTGAAGAAGAAAAGTGACCATGTGAAGTTTGCGGTGCCATATCTGATCAAAGGCAACGAATACCCCAGTGCCTTTTGTGATACTGGATCATCAGTAAGCATCATGCCAAAAACTATGGCAGAGGAGCTTAACCTGAAAGTGGAACCCTCCAATGATTCTTTTATATTTGTAGACTGCTCAAAAGTGAACTGAGAAGGGATAGTAAAAGATGTTCTAGTGCAGATCAACAACACCCTAGTCCTAGTAGACTTTCATGTGATGGACATCAAGATTGATTGGAACTCTTCACTACTAACTGGAAGAAGATTTATGGCTACAGTTGGAACCATCTACGATATGAAGCAAAACATGTTGTATCTATCCCTAATTGATCAAAACATTTTCTATGAACCTGTCAAGAATAAGAGCAAGGCTACTCTGATTGAGTTGTCTAATGATGCAGAACTTGTGGTCAAATTCTTATGCAATTATGAGTTCAATGAGAAACCTGAAGATGGAGCATAGATCGACACCCAACCCAGAGAATCGATCGACGCGTTTGTTGTTCAGCAATCGGTCGATAACCACCCTTCGTTATCGATCGATAATGAAGGGTGGTTATCGACCGATGGCCTAAAACCAAAACCAATCAACACCTGCAACGCAGATGGCAATTACACCCCAGCCTACCTCGAGTACGACGAAGATTACAAAGAAGAAGAGCTAATCAAGTATCGTGGTATTGCAATGGAGAGGCGGGTATTTTTCAAGTTTCCCATCAACTCAGGAAATTGACATCGATCGACCGCAACCATTCGCCATCGATCGATACTGACCAAGAAACAGAGTCTGAATTAGATTCAGATAATAGCATAATGTTTGCAATGGCCAATGGAGCCGAAAATCTGTTTGGGCAACAACTTGGTAATCAAGCATCTATCGACAGCCACCATACTCCGCGATCGATGGAGAAGGAGAGCTGATTGAATATCACGACCTAGTATCGGATGACGCCAGCTGGGCGAAAGTGGATAAACGCGTATTGACCGACGCACCGCATTCAGCGTCGATCGACACTGAGAAGCAAAAGAACAACCAGATCTGTAATATTCCATACACGTCTCCACATCGTAGATCGATCGACAGCAGACAGCGTGCATTGATCGACAACATCCTTCTGAAGTTTCACAAACTTCATACTTCAACTGCCTATAATCTGGAGAGTTCAGCATCGATCGACGGGATCCATCCAGCATCAGTCGACGGCTGTATCGAGCATGGTACAAGAGCCTATGATGCTAAGGGCGGAAGAATTTTCCATTTGGAAAAGAAAGATGAGTATGGCATCTACAGAGATGAGAATGGTAATGCACGAGCTATAGACGGAAGAGTAGTGAATGTGCAAGCTGAAGACATCAAAGCAGTTCTACAGAGAGCTACTATGTTTGAGCAGAGCTATATATGTTTACCAGAACATACAAAAAGGATCAGTATGTCTATGGAGAATCAAAGGACATACAGCAGAGCATATATTGATGATATTGTGCATGAGATCTACAAATCTCAAGAGATGTCACTGGATTATTTCTACATGAGGCTTGATGATATGTACTATCATATAGACAAGTGCCTCACCGGTTTGACTACAGGCATGGATGAGATGAAGCAAGATTTAGATACTATACAGAGACAACATGCGACAAGGCTAGAAAAACGAGCATCGATCGACGGCACCCTACGTTCATCGATCGACACTGAAGCTAACAGACAGAAGACAACTGCAGAAACACAATTGGAAGATAGGTTTGATGAGATTGTTTTTTTCTCGGAGCCTAATGAAGGAAGATACTTCTCAACAAATGGAAGATATATCATAGACTACAGCTGCAAGACTTAGAATGTTACAACGCAGTATTGAGAACCTACAAAGAAGAATGCATTCAGTGGAGGTTGCTAGAGAGGTTACAAAGAATTAGAAAACTAGAAGTGATGAAACAATGAGAAGTTTTATTGGTACATGGTTTAGAAAGGGCAGAGAAGATGTAGACACTTGTTTTCCAAGTGTTGATCCACCTTCATACTAGTCAGAACGTTCAAACCTCGAGCTTAAGACTATAACCAAGCGCTGAGTGGGAGGCAACCCACTGTTTAGCAAGTTTTAATTAATTTTTGATTATATTAGTCTAATTTTGGATTTTATTATATTATAATTATAGTTTTTTTAAAGAAAAAGGAAGATACTTTGCACAGAGTATCGATCGACACTTAATCATTGTCGATCGACTGAGTAACCCTAGCATCGATCGATCGCCACTTAACTGTGTCGGTCGACGGTCACCATCAGCAAGCATGTATAGTGTTTTCCTTGATTAAATTGTGTCCTTATGGTTTCTTTTCTTCACCAATTTCAGACTGAATAACACTGGTGATAGTGTTGTTTAAGTCTGGGGGATGTTTACTAATATTGTTTTCTATTTTGAGTTTTATACTTATTAGAAAAAAAAGAGTAGACACTTACAGATGTACCATCGATCGATTATGAAGAATACACATCGAACGACCATGGATCATGACCATCGGTCGACATCAACATCGTGACATCGATCGACACTCTATTACAGAATCTGGTATCGAGTTTCTCTCTTAACTACTTACTTATGATTTAAATTTTCCTAACCAATCCGGGCAAATTACAATGGAAACAGTGTAATTTAAGTCTGAAAGAGGTTTGCTAACGCTATTTGATTTGTTTTGAGTATTATTTTCTATATATATATATTAGTTTTTCAAAAAGTTTTATTGAGTCAAAAAATGGATTATGATCAAGATTTTTTATTGACTAACCACACTTTAGCACCATTCTTAGAAGGTTATTTGCAGAGATTACTAGAGATACTAAAGTGGATCATCCTGCCACTATACCACACTTGCTTAGAAAGTTTGAAGGAACCGAAGCTGATTTCCAACACTAATCCTGCCATTATTAGCTTGCTTTGGGGCTTGGTATACACTGGATCAGATTTCTTCTGCAAGTCTGTAGGTACAAGTCATTGCACCTTTGGTTCCCTTTTCTATCTCTCTTCAGCATCTATTTAAAAGCTTAAAAGATTGAGATGACTTTTCGAGATGCAGAGGGATAAGTACATTACCAATGACCCCCTTATTCTAATTCAGAGGAATGATCACACATTGTTGGAAGCTAGGGATAGGTAAATTATCAATGGCCCTACTATTCGCCTACAACTTTTCCCAAAAAGAAAAAGGAAAAGAAAAAGAAAAAAAAATAAGATGGCATCATTGAGATCTAAAAGGATTTAGAGAAGATGGAAGAAAGGGAAAAAGATTCATAGAAGACTTTGTGTTTAGTTGTTCAGATACTTGTAGAAGTAAGAATCCATGTGTCCTTTAATCAATACTCCCAAGGTAAAGCATGCACTTTTATTTTATGCAGACAAATGAGATCAGTAGAGGGGCGAGTCAAGCTAGTATTTGCTAAGTTGTTGGTAGAAAGGATTTGATTGCTCTACTAGGATAGGGTACATAAATTTTCTTTGTGATTGACTTGATAGGATGTGGTTGCAACAAAGTAGAGTGATAGTTATACTTAGATATTATGTAAGTCTCAACTTTTCAAAACCTCTTTCACAGACTTTGTTTGCTTGAGGATAAACAAAAGGTTAAGTCTGGAGGAGTTGATATAGCCTATTTATTACCAGTTTTAGGCCATGTTATAGGATCCATTTAGAGTCTATTATGTGCGTCTAGGCTACGTTTTAGAGTATTTACAGGTCCAAGAACGTTTTGGAGATATATGAGATGCTTGGAGCTGTTGGAGCATCTAGAAGAAAAAAACTTGTAGCTGATCATTTAGGGAGTCGAAGAAGCCATCGATCGATGGAATACACTTGGCGTCGAATGATGATTAAAGCCCAAAATCGATCAATGTAGCACACTTGCCATCGATCGATGACAGCCGATGATCAAAGCCCAAGTCAGAATGACGAAAATGCCATGGATGAGTTTTGACCTAAATTTAGGGTTTTATATTTATGTCTTGATAAAGAAAGAGAAAGAAGAGAGTTACAATTACAACATTTTAGTTCTATTCATGTTGTATTAGGGTTAGGAGAGAAATGAGAGACTCCTTAAGAGTCCTCCTGGAACTCCTTTGATTTTTATTTATTTTATATTTTAAATCTATTTCATCTATGATTTCTATGACAAAGATCATGTTTGAGCAGTTATTAATTAGATTTATGGTTGAACGATAGCAATCATGGATTAGCCCAAAAATAGGATTGCTAGGTTAAGTTAGTATACATCAATTGAGTTGTGCTTAATGCTTGCATTCTAGATGGTCTTTTCTTTTTGCTCGCATACGAGAGTTGAAGTTAAAAAGGTTAGAATAGTTAACATTTTAGTTCTAGTATTTTTATATTTTCGTGTTTCATATCTCCTATAATTCATTTAGCTTGAAACCCTAGATCTAGCATATTTACATTCATATTTACATCTAGTTAATTAATAGCATATTTTCATATTTGCATTAGTAACATATTTTCATATTGCATCCTACTTCTTGACAAAGAATATTTCCTTAAATTGCTTGTTCACAACCAATATATATATATTTACCTAGCTTAGTCTTTAGAAATAAGAAACCTATTGTGTGCCTTTTCTCTTTGTGGATTCGATCCCTAAATACTACACATGATCTCGCTTGGCAAGAGTATTATTGTGTGTGTTAAGATTAGGGTTAATTTTATAGTTAATTGTTCATGATATTTATACCATGCTAGAACAATAAAAACCACCATGTCAACTTATCAAATCTCGCCCACACTTCCTTCTGATTTCACCGTCGATCGACAGCAGGCCTTACCCGTCGGTAGATGGTCTTTTCTTTTTCTCGCATACGAGAGTTGGAGTTAAAAAATGTCATAATAGTTAATATTTGAGTTCTAGTATATTTACATTTTCTTGCTTCCTATCCCCTATAATTCATTTAGCTTGAAACCCTAGATCTAGCATATTTACATTTATATTTACATCTAATTAACTAATAGCATATTTCTATATTTGCATTAGTAGCATATTTTCATATTGCATCCTAACTCTTGATAAGGAATATTTCTTTAAATTGATTGTTCACCACTATTGTATATATTTACCTAACTTAGTCTTTAGAAATAAGAATTTTATTGTGTGTCTTTGCTCTCTGTGTATTCGATCCCTAAGTACTACACATATTCTCTCTTGGCAAGAGTATTATTTTTTGTGTTAAGATTATGGTTAATTTGATAGTTAATTGTTTAGTATATTTATACCCTGCCAGAACAATAAACACCACCCATGTCAAATTTGACGCCGTTGCCGGAGAGGATTGATCGCCATTAGATTTAATTTTTAGGATTTACTCTAGGTTTGTTACTAATTTTCAAGTTACTAATTTTTCTTTTCCTTTGTTTTCAGGTACAAGCAAAGAAGCACGATGAGCAATAAAGGACAAGATAACTGTCATTTTTCTCTGATCCTGACAGACTTGAAAGTACGATCCACAAAGAAAGACGACAACCATCGATCGACAGCATTTGTGCCGCGTCGACAGACACTTCTTCATGGACCGTATTCTGACCCTTTTAAACTCCAACTCTCGAATGCGAGCAAAAGGAACGACCTTCGATCGACGGCTAAGGCCTGGTGTCGATTGATGGTGTAATCAAAAGGATGTATGGGCGAGATTTGATAAGTCCACCAGACTTATTAGACCAGCTCTCGCATGTATCTAACAGCCTAGTTCAACATAACCTATTCTGGCACAAAACCTATTCTGGCACAGAACCTACTCTCGTAGTTGTCAGTGTCCTATCAACGAGATCCAAGTTAGCTACTCTAGAATGCAAGCATTAAGCACAACTCAATTGATGTATACTAACTTTACCTAACAATCATATTTTTGGGCTAATCCATAGTTGTTATCATTCAACCCTAAACCTAATTAGTAACTACTCACACATGATCTTTGTCACAGAAATCATAGAAGAATAGAATAGATATGAAATAAAATATAAAAACCAAAGGAGTTCCAGGAGGACTCTAAATGAGTCTCTCTTTTCTCTCCTAATACAAAATGAAACTAAAATGCTCTGCAAAACTTATGTCTAACTGTTGTTTCTTTTTCTCTTTCTTTCTCAAGACATAAATAAAAAACCCTAAATCTAGGTCAAAACTCGTTCAGGGTATTTTTGTCTTTCTGACATGGGCTTTGATCATCGATCGATGGCAAGTGTGCTGCATCGATTGCTCTCGAGCTTCAATCATCGGTCGAAGCCAAGTGTGTTCCATCGATCAATGGCTTCATCGACTCCCTAGATGACCAGTTACGGATTCTTCTCTTCTAAATGCTCCAAAAGCTCCAAGTATCTCATATATCTCCAAAACGTTTCTGGACTTGTAAATACTCTAAAACATAGTCTAGATACACATAATAGACTCTAAATAGAACCTATAACATAGCCTAAAACTGGTAATAAATAGGCTATATCAACTCCCCCAGACTTAACCTTTTGCTTGTCCTCAAGCAAACAAATTTGTGAAAGAGATTTTGAAGAGTGGAGACACACATAATATCTAAGTATAACTAGCATCCTACTTTGTTGCAACCACATCCTATCAAATAAAAAAAAACAGAGAAACTTTATATACCCTATCTTAGTATAGCAACCAAATCCATTCTACAGACAACTTGGCAAATACTAGCTTGACTCGCTCCTCTACTGATCTCATTTCTTTGCATAAAATAAAATTGTATGATTTACCTTGGAGTATCGATCAAAAGACACATGGATTCTTACTTATGCAAGTATCTGAACAACTAGGTACAAAGTCTTCTTTGATCCCTTTCTTCCCTCTTTTTCTCTCTTCTCTGGATCTTTTAGGGCTCAATGATGCTATCTCATTCTTTTATTTTATTTTTCTTATTTTTCTTTCTTTTTCTTTTCCTTTTGGGCAAAGTTGTAGGTGAATAATGAGGTCATATGTAATTTACCTACCCCTCGCTTCCAACAATGTGTTATCATTCCTTTGAATTAGAATAATGGGATCATAGGTAATGTACCTACCCCTCTGCATCTTGGAAATCATCTCAATCTTTTAAGCTTTTAAGTAGATGCTGAAGAGAGAAACAGAAGGAAACCAAAAGTGCAATAACTTGTACCTACAGACTTGCAGAAGGAACCCGATCTAGTGTATACCAAGCCCCAAAGCAAGCTGATAATGTCAGGATTAGTGTTGGAAATCAGCTTTGGTTCCTTCAAACTTTCTAAGCAAGTGTGATATAGTGGCAAGATGATCCACTTTTATATCTCTAGTAATCTCTGCAAATAACCTTCTGAAAATGGTGTTAAAGTATGGTTAGTCAATAATAAATTTTTGATCATAATCCCTTTTTGACTCAATAAAACGTTTTTGAAAAACTTATATATATATATATATATATATAGCAAATAAAACTCAAAACAAATCAAATAGCGTTAGCGAACCTCTCCCAGACTTAAATTACAATGTCCTCAGTGTAATCAGCTCCAGATTTGTTAGGAAAAATCAAATCATAAGTAAATAGTTGAAGTAAGAAACTCGATACCAGACTTTGTAATAGAGTGTCGATCGATGTGACGATGTTGATGTTGACCAATGGTCATGATCCATGGTCGATCGATGTGGATGCTTCAAACTTAATCAATGTGGATGCTTCAAACTCGATCGATGTGGATGCTTCAAACTCGAACGATGGTAAACTTGTAGGTTGCTACTTTCTCTTCTTCTTTTTTTTTTAGTATAAAACTCAAAAATAGAAAACAATATTAGTAAACCTCCCCAAACTTAAACAACACTATCACGAGTGTTATTCAGTCCGAGATTGGTGAACAAAATAAATCATACGAACACAATTTGATGAAATAAAATGGTATACCTGCTTGCTTATGGTGGCCGTCGATCGACACATTTAAGTGGTGATCGATCGATACGGAGGAGACTCCGTCGATCGACAATGAACAAGTGTCGATCGATGCTTTGTGCAGACTCATGTTCCTTTCTCTTTAAAAACCTGTAATAGTATAATAAATCCGAAATTAGACTAATGTAATCAAGAAAATAATTAAAACTTACTAAACAGTGGGTTGCCTCCACTCAGCGCTTGGTTATAGTCTTAGTCTCCACCGTTTGAACTTTCTGACTAGTATGGAGGTGAATCAACACTTGGAAAGCAAGTGTCTACATCTTCCCTGCTCATCTGAAACCATGTACCAATAAAGCTCTTCATTGCTTCATCACTTCTAGTTTTCTCATTCTTTGTAACCTCTCTAGCAACCTCCATTGGATGCATTCTTCTCTTATAGGTTCTCAATATTGCCCTGTAGCATTCTAAGTCTTGCAGCTGTAGTCTCTGATATATCTTCCAGTTGTTGAAAAATATCTTCCTTCATAGGCTTTGAGAAAATGCAATCTCATCAAACATATCTTCCAGTTGTGTTTCTGCTGCTGTCTTCTGCAGGTTGGCTTCAGTGTACGATCGATGGTCATAGGGTGCTGTCAATCGATGCTCGTTCGTCTGACGTAATCGCATGCTTTTGCTGTATAGTATTCAAATCTTGCTTCATTTCATCCATGCGTGTAGTCAAACTGGTAAGGCATCTGCCTATAGGATAGTAGACATCATCAAGCCTTGTGTATAATTTGTCCAATGACATCTCTTGAGCTTTGTAGACCTCATGCACAATATCATCAATCTTTGTTCTACTCTATGTCCTTTGATTTTCCGTAGACATACTTCTCCTTGCTGCATGTTCCGGTAGACATATGTAGCTCTACTCAAACATAGTAGCTCTATCTATAATTGCTATGATATCTTCAGCTTGCACATTAATTACTCTTCCATTTGTAGCTCGGGCATTACCATTCTCATCTCTATAGATGTCATACTCATCTTTCTTTTTCTAGTGGAAAATTTTTCTGCCTTTAGCATCATAAGCTCTCGTACCATGCTTGATATACCCATCGATCGATGTTGGGTGTATCATGTCGATTAATGCTGAATTCTCCGAATAGTAGGTAGTTGAAGTATAAAGTTTGTGGAACTTTGGAATGGTTTTGTTGATTGATGTGTGTTGTCAATTGTTGATTGATTTAAGATGTGGAGACGTGTATGAAATATTATGAATCTGCTCGATCTTCTGCTTTTCTATGTCGATCGATGCTGCATAAGGTGCATCGATCGATGCGCATCTATCCACTTTTGCCCAGCTGGCGTCATCTGATACTAGATCATGATATTCAATAAGCTCTCCTTCTTCATCGATCGGTGGTGTATGGTGGCCGTCGATCGAAGGTTAATTACCAAGTTGTTCGCACTCTGCTTCTTGGTCAGTATCGATCGATGGCGAATAGCTGCTGTCGATCGATGTCGATTTTCTGAATTGATGGAAAATTTGGAAAATACCGTCCTCTTCCATTGTGGTACCACGGTACTCGATTTGCTCTTCCTCTCTGTAATCTTCATCGTACTCGAGGTAGGCTGGGGTGTAATTGCCATCAGCATGGCAGGTGTTGGTCAGTTCTCCGGTGAGGCTGTCGATCGATAACAAAGGATGGGTGTCGACTGATTGCTGAGTAGCAAATGCATCGATCGGTGCTCTAGGTTGGGTGTCGTTCGATACTCCATCCTCAGACTCCTTGTTGAACTCATAATTGCTTCTTAATTGCAGAAGCATGTGGTCACAAGTTCTGCATCATTAGACAACTCAATCAGGGTAGCTTTTTTCTTATTCTTATTAGGTTCATAGAAAAAGTTTTGATCAATTAGGGATAAACACAGCCTGTTTTGCTTCATATCGCAGATGACTCCCACGGTAGCCATGAATGCTCTTCCAAGTAGTAGTGAAGAGTTCCAATTGATCTGGATATCCATGACATGGAAGTCTATAGGGACTAGGACATTCTGAATCTGTAGGTGGACATCTCTACAAATATCTCATGAATCCACTCTAGAGAAATCAACAAAGACAAATGAATCACTGGAAGGTTCCACTCTTAGGTTCAGCTTTTCTGCCATAGCTCTTGGTATGATGCTCACTGATGATCCAGTGTCGCAGAGGGCATTGGGAAACTCGTGCCCTTTAATCAAACATGGAATCACGAACTTCCCAGAGTCACTTTTCTTTTTCTGAATGATCTTATGCTCTGGAGTTGTCGCATTCATGACTTTCGGTAGATGAACACGTTTTGTTGTGGAAAACCATCGATCAATTATATAGTCTCTACTTCAATCGATAGTTGAGGGTTTACCCGATAGTGCTAACTCCATGGGTGCCATCGATCGATGCGCCTTGACCTGTGTTGATTGATGCATGTGCGACCTGTCAGACGAATTTGAATTTTCCACATGAAAATCTTCTTCTTAGATCTTTTCTCTCTTAACCTCCTGCCAAAAATCATCATCAATCAATGCGCTGACGAGGTGCTTCTGCCCAGCCTCCTTGATTCTTTGACCTGTTGCATTACACAGATGACCCTCGAAGTCATGCATGTCTCCATTCTCACCCCTAATCAGTGTGAAAGTCGCAACCATCTGAACTCGTTTGTGTCTGTCGATCGATGAGGGTTGGTTGATGTCGATTGGTGCTAAATAGTCAGCGTCGGTCGATAAATGTATGTTGATGTCGATCGATGGAGGTAGGTTGACATCGGTCGATGATGAGTGATCAATGTCGATCGACGGTAGAGTTCGGATAATGGTCGATACGGTCCGTGAAGAAGTGTCGGTCGACGCTGTACTATTGATATCGATCGATGCTTGTTGTCTTTCTTTACGGATCGATCGTTCAATTCTGTCAGGGTCAGAGGGTGATATCAATTCTTCTCCTTTGTTTCTTCTGGTGCTTCTTTGCATGTACCTGAAAACAAGGGAAATAAAATTTATTAGTAACTTAAAAATCAGTAACAAACCTAGACTAAATCCTAGAAATTAAATCTAATGGCGATCTATGCACCCTAGCAACGGTACCAAATTTGACGTGGTGTGTATTTTGTTCTAGCATGGTAATAAATAATCCTAAACAATCAACTGTCAAGTAACCCTAATCTTAACACACTCTATAATACTCTTGCCAAAAGAGATCAGGTGTAGTACTTAGGGATCGAATCCATAGAGAGCAAAGACACACAATAAATTTCTTATTTCTAAAGACTAAGCTAGGTGAATATATATATATTGGTAATGAATAATCAGATTAAGGAAATATTCCTTGTCAAGAAGTTGGATGCAATATGGAAATATGCTACTAATATAAATATGGAAATATTATAGATGTAAATATAAATGTAAATATGCTAGATTTAGGGTTTCAAGCTTTATGAATTATAATGGATAAGAGGCACGGAAATGTGAATATTCTAAAACTCAAATGTTAACTATTCTGACCCTTTTAAACTCCAACTCTCGTATACGAGCAAAAGGAACGACCATCGATCGATGGCTAAGGCCTGGTGTCGATCGACGGTGAAATCAGAAGGAAGTATAGCCAAGATTTGATAAATCCACCAGACTTATTAGACCAGCTCTCGCATGTATCTAACAACCTAGTTCAATAGAATCTATTCTGGCACAGAACCTACTTTGTAGTTGTTCATGTCATATCATTGATATCCTAGTTAGCTACTCTAGAATGCAAGCATTAAGCACAACTCAATTGATAGATATTAATTTAACCTAACAATCCTATTTTTGGGCTAATCCATAGTTGTTATCATTCAACCCTAAACCTAATTAGTAACTACTCAGACATGATCTTTGTTACCGAAATCATAGATGAATGGAATAAATATGAAATAAAATATAAAAACCAAAGGAGTTTCAGGAGGACTCTGAAGGAGTCTCTCCTTTCTCTCCTAATACAAAATGAAACTAAAATGCTCTGTAAAATTTTTGTCTAACTATTGTTTCTTTTTCTCTGTCTTTCTCAAGACATAAATATAAAACCCTAAATCTAGGTCAAAACTTGTCGAGGGTATTTTCGTCTTTCTTACTTGGGCTTTGACCATCGATCGATGGCAAGTTTGTTGCATCGATCGCTCTCGAGCTTCAATCATAGGTCGACGCTAAGGGTGTTCCATCGATCGATGACTTCGCCGACTCCCTAGATGATCAGCTACGGATTCTTCTCTTCTAAATGCTCCAAAAACTCCAAAACGTTCATGGACCTGTAAATACCCTAAAACATAGCCTAGACACACATAATAGACTCTAAATAGAGCCTATAACATAGCCTAAAACTGGTAATAAATAGGCTATATCATCAACCTACCCACATCGATCGACAACAACTTACTCACATTGACCGATAGTGATCACTTAGCATTGATCGACATCAACCGACCCGCATCGATCGACGGAAGCAGACGAGTTTAGATTGTTGCGACTTTAATACTGGTAAGGGATGAGAATGGACACCTGCATGACCTCGAGGGTCATTTGTGTAATGAAGCAGCTCAAAGAATCAAGGAGGCTGGACAGAATCACCATGTCACATGCATCAATTGACACATGTCAAGTCGCATCGATCGACGGAACCCATAGAGTTAACAGGATTGGGGAAACCCTTAACCATCAATTGACGGAGGGACTGTAGAATCGATCAATGTTTTCCAGCAATAAAACGTGTTCATCTACCGAAGGTCATGAATGTGACAACTCCAGAGCAGAGAATCATTCCTAAAAATAAAAGTGATCCTGGAAGTTCGTGATTCTATGTTTGATTAAAGGTCACGAGTTTCCCAATGCCCTCTGTGACACTGGATCATCAATGAGCATCATATCCAGAGCTATGGCAGAAAAGTTGAACCTAAGAGTGGAGCCTTCCAGTGATTCGTTCGTTTTTGTGGATTGCTCCATAGTGGATTCAGGGGGTATATGTAGAGATGTCCTACTGCAGATTCAAAATGTCTTAGTCCCTATAGACTTCCATGTGATGGATATCCAGATCAATTGGAACTCTTCACTACTACTTGGGAGAGCATTCATGGCTACCATGGGAGCTATCTACGACATGAAGACTAACAGGTTGTGCCTTTCCTTGATTGATCCTAATGTTAATTATGAAATTTATAAGAATAAACATGTCCTCACGAAGTTGTCTAATGATGCAGAACTTGTGGCCACATGCTTATGCAATTATGAGTTCAACGAGAAGCTTGAACATGGAGCATCGATCGACACCCAACCTAGAGCATCAATCAACACCCAACTCACACCATCGATCGACGAGTTTGTTGTTCAGAAATCGTTCGACACCCACCCTTTGTTACCGATCGACTGCCGGCTAACCCCTGAACCGATCAACACCTGCCACGCAGATGGCAGTTAAACCCCAGCCTACCTCGAGTACGACGAAGATTACAGAGAAGAAGAGCTAATCGAGTATTGTGGTATTGCAATGGAAGAGGCTGGTATTTTTCAAGTTTCCATCAACTCGGTAAATCGACATCGATCGACTACAACCATTCACCATCGATCGATACTGACCAAGAAGCAGAGTCCGAACTTGATTCAGCTGCAGAACGAGAGAAGACGTATAGTTATCTACAACCAGATGAGTTATGTATCATGAGAGATCCAGATGGTCACGCAAGAACTATAGATGGAAAAATGCTAAATGCCACGAGGGAAGATATAACTGACATATTTGCAATGGCCAATGGAACTGGAAATCTGTTCAGGAAACAACTTGGTAATTATGCATCGAATGACGGCCACCATACAACATCGATTGATGGAGAAGGAGAGCTGATTCAATATCATGACCTAGTATTAGAAGACGCCAACTGGGCAAAAGTGGATAACATGCATCGATCGACGCACCTCATTGAGCATCGATCGACATTGAGAAGTAGAAAAATAAGTTGATCCATAATATTCCATACATGTGTCCACATCCTAAATCGACCGACAACAGACATCATGCATTGATCGACATCACCTTTTCGAAGTTTCACAAACTTCATTCTTCAACTTCCTATAATCTGGAGAGTTCAGCATCGATCGACGGGATCAACCCAACATTGATCGATGGCTGTATCGAGCAAGGTGCGAGAGTCTATGATGCTTAGGGCAGAAGAATTTTCCATTGCGAAAAGAAATATGAGTATGGCATCTATAGAGATGAGAATGGTAATGCACGAGCTACAGACAGAAGAGTAGTGAATGTGCAAGCTGAAAACACCAGAGAGTTATAGAGAGCTACTATATTTGAGCAAAGCTACATATGTTTACCAGAACATGCAGCAAGGATCAGTATGTCTATGGAGAATCAAAGGACATACATCGGAGTAGAGATTGATGATATTGTGCATGAGATCTACAAAGCTCAAGAGATGTCACTAGATAATTTCGACACGAGGCTTGATGATGTCTACTATCCTATAGACAAGGGCCCCACCGGTTTGATTACACGCATGGATGAGATAAAGCAAGATTTGGATACTTAACATAGACATCATGCGATTAGGCCAGACGAACGAGCATCGATCGACGGCACCCTATGACCATCTATCGACACTGAAGCCAACAGACAGAAGACAACAACAGAAACACAATTGGAAGATAGGTTTGATGAGATTGCTTTTTCTCAGAGCCTAATGAAGGAAGACATTCTCAACAGTTGGAAGATATATCAGAGACTACAGCTGCAAGACTTAGAATGCTACATCGCAGTATTGAGATCCTACAAAGAAGAATGCATTCAATGGAGGTTGCTAGAGATGTTATAAAAAATGAAAAAAAAAAACAGAAGTGGTGAAGCAATGAGAGCTTTATTGATACATGGTTTCAGATGAGAAGAGAAGATGTAGACACTTGTTTTCCAAGTATTGATCCACCTCCATACTAGTCAGAAAGTTCAAACGTCATGCTTAAGACTATAACCCACTGTTTAGTAAGTTTTAATTAGTTTTAGATTATATTAATCTAATTTTGGATTTTGTTATATTATTACAAGTTTTTAAAAGAGAAAGGAATATGAGTTTGCAAAGAGCATCAATCAATGGTTGTCCAACATCAATCGACGGAGTAACCCTAGCATCGATCGATCACCACTTAACTGTGTCGATCGATGGTTACCATCAACAAGCAGGTATATCGTTTTCCTTGATTAAATTTTGTCCTTATGGTTTATTTTCTTCACCAATCTCAGATTGTATAATACTGTTGATAGTGTTGTTTAAGTCTTCGGGAGGTTTACTAATATAGTTTTCTATATTGAGTCTTATACTTATAGAAAAAAAAAGAAGAACCATAAACTTATAGGTGCAACATCGATCGAAACCATAAAGTCACCATCGATCGACCATGGATCACGACTATCGATCGATCGCACCTGCCTACAATCGATCGACACTCTATTACATAGAGAGGTATCGAGTTTCCTACTTAACTATTTACCTATGATTTAAGTTTTCCTAACCAATCAGGGGCGGATTACACTAGGGATAGTGTAATTTAAGACTGGGGGAGGTTTGCTAACGCTATTGATTTGTTCTGAGTTTTATTTGCTATATATATATATATAAGTTTTTCAAAAAAAATATTGAGTCAAAAGTTGATTATGATCAAGATTTACTATTGACTAAACACAACTTAAAACCATTCTTAGAAGGTTGTTTCCAGAGATTACTAGAGATACGCAATTGGATCATCCTGCCACTATACCACACTTGCTTAGAAAGTTTGAAGAAACCGAAGCTGATTTCCAACACTAATCATGACATAATTAGCTTACTTATTGGTATACATTGGATCGGATTCGTTCAGCAAGTCTGTAGGTACAAGTCATTGCACATTTGGTTCCCTTCTCTCTCTCTCTTCAGCATCTATTTAAAAGCTTAAAAGATTGAGATGACTTCCCAAGATGCAGAGGGATAGGTACATGACCAATGAACCAATTATTCTAATTCAGAGGAATGATCACACATTGTTGGAAGCGAGGGATAGGTAAATTATGAATGACCCTACTATTCGCATCATTGAGATCTAAAAAGATTAAGAGAAGAGAGAGAAGATGGAAGAAAGGGATCATAGAAGACTTTGTGCCTAGGTTGTTCAGATACTTGCAGAGGTAAGAATCCATATGTCCTTTGATTGATACTCCCAAGGTCAAGCATGCACTTTTATTTTATTCAAAGAATTGAGATCAATAGAGGGGCGAGTCAAGCTAGTATTTGCTAAGTTGTTAGTAGAATGAATTTGGTTGCTATACTAGGATAGGGTACATAAAGTTTCTCTGTGATTGACTTGATAAGATGTGGTTGTAGGGTGATAGTTATACTTATATATTATGTGAGTCTCCACTTTTCAAAACCTCTTTTTTAGGCTTTGTTTGCTTGAGGACAAGCAAAAGGTTAAGTCTGGGAGAGTTGATATAGCCTATTTATTACCCATTTTAGGCAATGTTATAGGCTCTATTTAAAGTCTATTATGTGTGTCTAGGCTATGTTTCAGAGTATTTACAGGTCTAGGGACGTTTTGGAGATATATGAGATACTTGGAGCTTTTGGAGCATCTAGAGGAGAAGAATCTGTAGCTGATCATTTAGGGAGTCGACGAAGCCATCAATCGATAGAATACACTTGGCGTCGACCGATGATTAAAGCCCAAGGTCGATCGATATAGCACACTTACCATCGATCAATGACAACAGATTTCAAAGCCAAGTCAGAATAACAAAAATATCATGGACGAGTTTTGACCTAAATTTAGGGTTTTATATTTATGTCTTGAGAAAAAAAAATTTTAGACAGAGCATTTTAGTTTTATTCTATTCATTTTGTATTAGGGTTAGGAGAGAAAGGAGGAACTCCTTCAGAGTCCTCTCGGAACTCTTTTGGTTTTTATTTATTTTATATTTTATATTTCATATTTCATCTATGATTTTTGTAACAAATATCATGTTTGAGTAGTTATCAATTAGATTTAGGGTTAAATGATAGCAATCATGGATTAGCCCAAAAATGGGATTGTTATGTTAAGTTAATATCCATCAATTGAGTTTTGCTTAATGCTTGCATTCTAGAGTAGCTAACTAGTATCTCGATGATAGGACATGACAACTATTATAGTAGGTTTTGTGCAAGGATAGATTCTGTTGAACTAGGCTGTTAGGCGCATGCGAAAGCTGGTCTAATAAGTCTGGTGGACTTATCAAATCTCGCACATACTTCCTTCTGATTTCACCGTCGATCGACACCAGGCCTTAGTTGTCGATTGATGGTCTTTCTTTTTGCTCGCATACAAGAGTTGGAGTTAAAAAGATCATAATAGTTAACATTTGAGTTCGAGTATATCTACATTTTCGTGCTTCTTATCCCCTATAATTCATTTAGCTTGAAACCCTAGATCTAGCATATTTACATTTATATTTACATCTAGTTAATTAATAGCATATTTCTATATTGCATTAGTAACATATTTCCATATTGCATCCTACCCCTTGATAAAGAATATTTCCTTAAATTGATTGTTCACCACTAATATATATATTTACCTAGCTTAGTCATTATAAATAAGAAATCTATTGTGTGTCTTTGCTCTATGTGAATTTGATCCCTAAGTACTACACCTGATCTCTCTTGGCAAGAGTATTATTTTGTGTGTTAAGATTAGGGTTAGTTTGATAGTTAATTGTTTAGGATATTTATACCCTGCTAAAACAATAAACACCACCATATCAATATCCTAGTGTCTTACTTCTTGAGCTCGCACAAAAGCAAGGCAGTTTCCACATTATTCAACTATGAATTCACAATAAAAAGATATGTGGAATTCGGTCCAAGAAACACATACCTGAGCTATGCGGGTAGGGACTTGAGTTTGATCTTTGGAACCTTGAGCTTGCTCCATGGTTCGTCGATCTGGTTACCCGGAGCAGTCACTCAATTCGGCGTAACCTGATCTCATTCTCTCTTCTCGCCTAGACTCAAGTAGACAACCATCTTCTTCATACATCTTCCACAACACTGGGAACATTCTCAGGGAGTTATATCTCTGAATCTTTTTTGCTTCCTTTTCTCTGCTTCCGTGAGTCTCCTAGGTACTTATTCGGAGAGTTGTTTTCCACTCCTCAGTTCAATTTTACTACAGTCTCTAGGAGTTGTCTCAGTTTTTTCATGAAGCATCCCTTTCTGCGTCTTGACACTCTCAGCTGTATAAGCGAGCTGGATGTCAATCCTTAGTATGTGGCTACTAACATTATCAATAGTGGTGAATATATATATATTAGTGGTGAACAATCAATTTAAGGAAATATTCCTTATCAAGAGGTAGGATGCAATATGGAAATATGCTACTAATGCAATATGTAAATAAGCTATTAATTAAAACTAGATGTAAATGTAAATAAGCTATTAATTAAAACTAGATGAACTTGAGGTGTTTTCATGGGCAACGGAGTGCATGCTACATCTATCAACGTGAGAAGCTTTTGGAAGTGATTATAAGGACCTAGCTAGTCTTGATGATTCAAGATCCAAGAGAATGGTCACACTGAACTGAATAAGTTGTCAAGACTGAAGAATAATTCTGAGAATTTTTATTGTATTTATTACTTGTTCTAAAAATGTATTGTCTGATTCATTAATTAAAATAGCAAAATCCTTTCATAAGAATCTATACTACATTGGTAGTTTTATTTATGTCTAATTTTTTAAACCACATAGAATTTGAATAATAGAATAATCGTTTAAAAAAATAACAAAAATTTAATGTGAATAGGACAAAGTTACTTTGTGAATAATGGTATAGAAATGTTAGAACTACCAGCTAGTAAAACCAACAATAACAACGAAAATGAAAAATGAAGAATCTGTGGAACCACATATGAAGATTTGTGCATGTGAAGAAACACCAATGCCACATGATACAACCAACTCCAAATACAAAAGCAAATTATTGTTTAAAGCAAATCTTCGTAGATAATAAACGAATCGTTTAGTACTTAGGAAATCCAAATCCCTTGCACGGAACAGGGAATATAAAAAGAAACATCTAGATGGGTCATCTTCACAATCACCAATCTTCATTCATTTCCCCGATAAATTAAATTCAGAAAGATTTTCTTCAAGATTTACACAAATGGCAGTAATTACGGACAGTGGACTAACGCACTTTAACGAGGAAATCGAGCCCTTTTGTCGATGGAGGAGAACTGAAGACGTCGACATTGTTGAGCTACATCTTCCTCCAGGTACATTAACTAGGGCTTATAACAAAATAAAACATTGTTAAAATACCTTCTTTGGTTACAAATACTAGATATTTATTTATTTATTTTTGATGCAAATTTGTTAAAAAATATTTTCAAGGAGCAATCCATCTCTATATCTATTTTATTAAAACATAACCATTTTATGAAATAAACCATAGCCCTTTATGATTTAGATAAAATACCACTCACTTTTTAAATATACATTAAACTTTCATTAAAATGAATATTGTCTTTTACAAATTGGTTATATATGATGAAATATGCTATTAAATAAAGTTAAATAAAAACTATAGTATTCTCAGAATATAAACTTGTGATGGCCTTTATTAATACCATCACATTTATTCATCAAATAGCAAAACTGTTTTTTATTCTGTCGCTTTATTACTTCAGAATATGAACTACTTTTTTTCAAAAATACAATATCTAACAGTTCTTATATGTGAACAATTCAATACAATATTGATTGGGATTATATCTGCAAAAAAAATTACTGTAGAATTTTATCGTATAACTTTTGATATAGTTGTACCTAATGTACATGTAAGAATTAAATGAAAAACATAATAAAGTAAAGATATTCTTAAAGTATTTTTTTTTCTCTACAACTTACAAAATTATGATTTAGAAAACAAAATTGCTACAACTGTTTTAAAAAAAAAAAAAAAAATTACTTTAACTTTAGAAACTAGATAAAGCATGATTAATAACTTATATGGTTGTAAATAAAAATTAAAGATAAATCACTTGCTAGCCCATCAAAATATGTAAACGGTTTTACAAAATGCAAACCAAAACAAACACATAATCTTAAAACGTTAATTTCATACTCACTAAATAAGTATGAAACAAGTACAAGTGGTTCCGATATATATAAATAATTTTGTTGACATCATATATATATATAGTCTAACAGTTATAACACATACATACAAACAACACTATGACGGGTATGCAATATATTATACCGGTTTTGGTACATATTCGTAATTTAAATATAATTTAGAGATGGCATTCGACGTATTGAGCATCAATCTGAATAAATGTTCATAACATATATAAAATCTACAACTAAATAGTTTTTTTTGGGTGTAAAAGAACAACTAAATAGTTACGAAGATCATTTAAACTGATTTCGTTAACAACTTAATGTACCGCCACATCCCTTATATACTAAATCACAAGTCACTTTTAATCAATAAAAATATGACAAGTGTAATTATTAAAAAAATAAAAAAATATGACAAGTGTAATTATTAAATAATAATTTAGAAACAAAGAACAATAACCATATAATTGTTTTTAACCCACTACATTACCCATAGAAAAGAAAATCAAATATGTTGTTCACAAAGAAATTTTCTAAGTTGAGACTTTTTAAAATTCTCAAGTAATTTCAGATATTCTGGATTGAGTTTCTTAGTTTAAAAATAAAATTCAATTTTCAGGGGTTAAATGAGATTCCAAAGTGATTTAACAAAAATCATATTAAACTCTCTTATTTATATATAATCATCTAAAAATTATTAAAAACTAAATCATTCCGAACTCTAAATTGAATATATCCGCCCTAAGAAAATAACATTAGAAGTTACTACTATTTGAGATTAGTAAGCTGATAAGTAATTTTTAACAGTCACAAATAACATAAATCTGTACGATTGACCATCGCATGGGCGCGCTGCACCATCTATACTACATTTTAGAACACTACATATAAGTTTTCTTCGATTTCCCAAATTTGGAATCTTTTAGCAAAACTGAAGATTAAAAATATACTTTCCTATAAATGACTGAGAATCGGTGTTTGAATAGGTTTGAAGAAAGAGCATCTTAAAATACAGATCAACAACACTGGTGTACTAACAATAACAGGCAGGTGTCCTATGGAACAAACAAAACCAATCAAGTTCAAGAAAGAAACGAAAGTTGCAAAAAACTGTAAAAGAAATGAGATTCGTGCAAAGTTCTCAAAAGGAGTTTTGTATGTGACAATTCCAAAGACAAGCCCTATTGCTGTGGCTCCTCATGTCCCTTTTCAGGGAAATACATGGGGAACTCGAGACCAACATGCAGATGATGATATTAGTAATATTAAAAAGTGTGCAAGTGAATTTCATAGCAAGTTTGACTTCTTGAGGGAAAAACTATGGAGCAAGACAGTCTTCGAGGGTATGGCAGCCGTCGTGGTTGTGGCTGCTGGTGTTGTAGGAGCCGTTAAAGCCTACCAATATTTTATGACATAACCTGTTTGATCATGTTTCAATAAAACTACTTTGTTTCTAATGGTATAATTAAATAAAAATCAATTTGTTTCTCCATTCATGTAATTTGTGTTGGAGTAAGCTTGAAGATTAAGCAACCTAACTCTATCTAAAATAGTAAAAGATCTATTTTGTGTTATTCCAATTGAGATTAGGAAATATCAAACTCTATATAATAAGATGCAAGAGTGTTGCATAAATTATGAGTTTTGTGATTGTGTGAAGAACTTGAGTTTTGAGTGATTTTCTCAAGTTGATAATAAGAGAGATATTCTTGTTATTAAGTTCATATATTCATTGAGATTCTTCAGTTGATATCAGAGCTTCTAAGAGATGATATAAACTTGCAAAAACAAAAACGTGAGCCATGGGAGATATAGTAACAACAACTTCGACAAGAGGGAAAGAAGGTGGTCCATCCTCGATTAATTGTCCTATGCTCAATTCAACTAATTACACGGTATGAGAAATAATAATCAAGGTCTTGCTAAAGGTGCACGAAGTTTGGGAAGTTATAGAAGAAGACACTACTGATGTAAAGAAGAACAACATGGCAACAGCTATGTTGTTTCAATCAATACCGGAGACACTGATATTACAAGTTGGTGAATTGAAGACGGCGAAGGAAGTATGGGAGGCGATAAAGTCACGGAATATGGGAGCAGGCCGAGTTAGAGAAGCTCAACTTCAAACCTTAACAACAGATTTATTAAAATATCTGAAATTTTATCAAAATCTGCTGCATTGGGAGAAACTATTGAAGAATATAAATTAGTCAGGAAATTTCTATCTAGTCTTTTGGTGTGGTGTGTATTTTGTTCTAGCAGGGTAATGAATATCCTAAACAATCTACTGGCAAATTAACCATAATCTTAACATACTCTATAATACTCTTGTCAAAAGAGATCAGGTGTAGTACTTAGGGATCGAATCCACAAAGAGCAAAGGCAAACAATAAATTTCTTATTTCTAATGACTAACCTAGGTGAATATATATATTAGTAATGAATAACCAGATTAAGGAAATATTCTTTGTCAAGAAGTAAGATGCAATATGGAAATATGCTACTAATGCAATATGGAAATATGCTACTAATGCAAATATGAAAATATTCTAGATGTATATATAAATGTAAATATGCTAGATCTAGGGTTTCAAGCTTTATGAATTATAATTGATAGGAGACACGGAAATGTAAATATTCTAGAACTCAAATGTTAACTATTCTGATCCTTTTAACTCCAGTTCTCGTATGCGAGGAAAAAGAATGACCATCGATCGATGACAAAGGCCTGATGTTGATCGACGGTGAAATCAGAAGGAAGTATGGACGAGATTTGATAAGTCCACCTGACTTATTAAACCAGCTCTCGCATGTATCTAACATTCTAGTTCAACAGAATCTATTCTGGCACAGAACCTACTCTCGTAGTTGTCCATGTCCTACCATCGAGATCCTAGTTAGCTACTCTAGAATGCAAGCCTTAATCACAACTCAATTGATGGATATTAACTTAACCTAACAATCCTATTTTTGGGTTAATCCATAGATGTTATCATTCAACCCTAAATCTAATTAGTAACTACTCCAGCATGATCTTTGTCACATAAATCATAGATGAATAGAATAAATATGATATAAAATATAAAAACCAAAAGAGTTCCAGAGGGCCCTGAATGAGTCTCCTCTTTCTCTCCTAATACAAAATGAATCTAAAATATGCTATGTCTATGATGTATTGTCTTTTTTCTCTTTGTCTCTCTCAAGACATAAATATAAAATCCTAATTCTAGGTCAAAACTCGTCCAAGGTATTTTCGTCTTTCTGACTTGGGCTTTGGTCATCAATTGATGGCAAGTGTGACGCATCGATCGCTCTCGAGCTTAGATCATCGGTCGACGGGAGATGTGATCCATCTATCGATGGCTTTATCGACTCCCTAGATGATCAGCTACGGATTCTTCTCTTCTAAATGCTCCAAAAGCTCCAAGTATCGCATAATATCTCCAAAACGTTCTTGGACCTGTAAATATACTAAAACATAGCCTAGACACACATAATATACTCTAAATAGAGCCTAGAACATGGCATAAAACTGGTAATAAATAAGCTATATCAAATCTCCCAGACTTAACCTTTTGCTTGTCCTCAAGCAAACAAGTCTGTTAAAGAGGTTTCTAAAAGTGGGGACTCACATAATATCTAAGTATAACTATCACCCTATTTTGTTGCAACCACATCCTATCAAGTCAATCACAGAGAAACTTTATAAACCTTATCCTAGTAGAGCAACCAAATCCATTATACCAACAACTTAACAAATAATAGCTTGACTCGCCCCTCTACTGATCTCATTTCTTTGCATGAAATAAAAGTAAATGCTTTACCTTGGGAGTATCGATTAAATGACACATGGGTTCTTACCTCTGCAAGTATCTGAACAACTAGGTACAAATTCTTCTTTGATCCATTTCTTCCCTCTTTTTCTCTCTTCTCTGAATCTTTTTAGATCTCTTCTTCTTGTTATTTTTCTCTTTTTTCTTTTTCTTTCTTTTTCTTTTTAGGCAAAGTTGTAGGGGAATAATAGGGTCATAGGTAATTTACTTACTCCTCGCTTCAAGCAATGTGTGATCATTCCTTTGAATTAGAATAATGGGGTCATAGGTAATGTACCTACCCCTCTGCATCTTGAGAAATCATCTCAATCTTTTAGACTTTTAAGTAGATGCTGAAGAGAGAGAGAAATGAACCAAAGGTGCAATGACTTGTACCTACAGACTTGTAAAAGGAACCTGATCCAGTGTATACCAAGCCCCAAAGCAAGCTGATAATGTCAGAATTATTGTTGGAAATCAGCTTTGGTTCCTTCAAACTTTCTAAGCAAGTGTGATATAGTGGAAGGATGATCCACTTTAGTATTTCTAGTAATCTCTGTAAATAACCTTCTAAAAATGGTGCTAAAATGTGGTTAGTCAATACTAAATTTTTGATCATAATCCCTTTTTGACTCAATAAAACTTTTTGAAAAACTTATATATATATATCAAATAAAACTCAAAAAAATCAAATAGCGTTAGCGAACCTCCCCCTGACATAAATTACACTGTCCCCAGTGTAATCTGTCCCGGTTTGGTTAGAAAAAAATAAATCATAAGTAATAGTTTAAGTAAGAAACTCGATATCAGACTTTGTAATGAGTGTGGATCGATGCGAGGTATGATATGTCGATCGATGGTCACGATCCATTATCGACTGATGGTGATTTTGTGGTGTCAATCATGTCTGACATGTAAGTTCCTGCCCTTTTTTTATATAAGTATAAAACTCAAAAATAGAAAGCAATATTAGTAAAACCTCCCCCAGACTTAAACAACACTATCACGAGTGTTATTCAGGTCAGAGATTGGTGAGGAAAATAAATCATAAGGACACAATTTGATAAAGGAAAATGGTATATCTGCCTGCTGATGGTGACACAGTTAAGTGGCGATCGATTGATGTGTGGGATACTCCGTTGATCGACAATGATCAAGTACCGATCGATGCTTTGTGCAGACTCATGTTCCTTTTTCTTAAAAACCTGTAATAATATAATAAGATCCGAAATTAGACTAATGTAATCAAGAAAATAATTAAAACTTATTGAACTGTGGGTTGCCTCTCACTCAGCGCTTGTTTATAGTCTTAAGCTCGTTGTTTGAACTTTCTGACTAGTATGGAGGTGGATAAACACTTAGAAAACAAGTGTCTACATCTTTTCTGCTAATCTGAAACCATGTACCAATGAAGCTCCTCATTGCTTCATCACTTGTGGTTTTCTCATTATTTGTAACCTCTCTAGCAACCTCCATTGAATGCATTCTTCTTTGTAGGTTCTGAATACTACGCTGTAGCATTCTAAGTCTTGTAGTTGTAGTCTCTGATATATCTTCTAGTTGTTGAGAAATATCTTCGTTCATTAGGCTTTGAGAAAAAGCAATCTCATCAAACCTATCTTCCAGTTGTGTTTTTCCTGCTGACTTTTGCCGGTTGGCTTCAGTGTCGATCGATGGTCGTAGGGTGCCTTCGATCGATGCTCGTTCGTCTGGCCTAATCGCATGTTGTCTTTGTATATTATTCATATATTGCTACATCTCATTCATGCGTATAGTCAGACTGGTAAGGCATCTGTCTATAGAATAGTAGACATCATCAAGCCTTGTGTAGAATTCCTCTAGTGACATCTCTTGAGCTTTGTAGACCTCATGCACAATATCATCAATTTATTTTCTGCTGTATGTCCTTTGATCTTCCATAGACATACTGATCCTTGTGGCATGTTCTGGTAGACATATGTAACTCTGCTCAAACATAGTAGTTATCTCTAGAACTGCTCTGATGTCTTCATCTTGCACATTCACTACTCTTCCGTTTGTAGCTTGTGCATTATCATTCCCATCTCTGTAGATGCCATACTCATCTTTCTTTTCCCAATGGAAAATTCTTCTGCCTTTAGCCTCATAAGCTCTCGTTCCATGCTCGATACAGTCGTCGATCGATGTTGGGTGTGTCCTGTCGATCGATGCTGAACTCTCCGGATAGTAAGCAGTTGAAGTACGAAGTTTGTGGAACTTCGGAATGCTACCGTCGATCGATGTGTGATGTCTATTGTTGATCGATGCTGAATGGGGTGTGTCAATTGATGCACGTCTATCCACTTTCGCCCAGCTGGCGTCGTCTGATACAAAATCATGATATTCAATTAGCTCTCCGTCGATCAATGGTGTATGGTAACCGTCAATCGATGCTTGAGTACCAAGTTGTTCCCCGAACGGATCTTCATCTTCGTTGGAAAGTTCTGACTTGTCTTCTTGGTCAGTATCGATTGATGGCGTAGGGTTGCCGTCAATCGATGTCGATTTCCTGAATTGATGGGAAATTTAGAAAACACCAGCCTCTTCTAATGCGGTACCATGGTACTCGATTTGGTCCTCCTCTCTGTAATATTCATCGTACACGAGGTATACTGGGGTGTAATTGCCATCTGCATGGCAGGTATTGCTCGTTTCTGGGGTGAGGTCGTCGATCCATAACAAAGGGTGGGTGTCGACCGATTGCTAAGCAGCAAACGTGTCGATCGGTGATGTGGATTGGGTGTCGATCGATATTCCATCCTCAGACTCCTCGTTGAACTCATAATTGCAGAAGCATGTGGCCACAAGTTCTGCATCATTAGACAACTCAATAAGGGCAGGTTTATTCTTATAAATTTCATAGTTAATATTAGGATCAATCAAGGAGAGGCATAACCTGTTAGTTTTCATGTCACAGATAGCTCCCACGGTAGCCATGAATGCTCTTCCAAGTAGTAGTGAATAGTTTCAATTGATCTGGATATACATGACATGGAAGTCTATAGGGACTAAGACATTCTGAATCTGCAGGTAGACATCTCTACAAATACCTCCTGAATCCACTCTAGAGCAATCCACAAAAACGTATAAATCATTGGAAGGTTCCAGTCTCAAGTTTAGCTTTTCTGCCATAGCTTTGGGTATGATGCTCACTAATGATCCAATGTCACAAAGGACATTGGAAAACTCGTTCCCTTTAATGAAACATGGAATCACGAACTTCCCAGGATCACTTTTCTTTTTCAGAATGATCATATGCTCTGGAGTTGTCACATTCATGACCTTTGGTAGATGAACACGTTTTGTTGCGGGAAACCATCGATCGATTCTACAGTCCCTCCATCGATCGATGGTTGAGGGTTTCCTCGATGTTGTTAACTCCATGGGTGCCGTCGATCGATGCGCCTTGACCTGTGTCGACCGATGCATGTGCGACCTGTCGGACGAACACAAATTTTCCATACGGGAATCCCTCTCTAGCAGACTTTCTCTCTTAACTTCTACCCAAAAATCATCATCAGTCAATGCATTGATGTGGTGACTCTGTCCAGCCTTTATTTTCTCCTTGATCAGGCTCTCATGTCTCCTAATAGTTTCACTTGTCTGCATCACCTGATTCTTTAGCTTCTTCACGTGGGTGTTGAGATTTTCGAACTTGGTGTTGAGGTTGAGGTACATGCCATCTATCTTTCCATTAAAGTCCATTGTCATCTTCTGATGTCCCTCTAAAACTCTATCAACCATTGCTTCAATCTTGCTTCCTTGAGCTTCAGGAGGAGGGTTCTGGTAGTAGGAGGACTCATAGGTTATGTTGTTGTTGAAGGGCTTTCGTTGTGAGCTATGATTAAAGTTACTCCTTTGACCATTCACATAGGAATTCCTGTTGAAACCTTGATTCCCTTGGCTCTGGAAACCATTCCCATCAAGCTAGTTCACTTCCTCTTCAATCTCATCATCTCCATACTCCATTGCTTCCACCTCTGCAAAGGTGACTTGTTTCCTAAGAAACTTCTGAACACTATCCAATTTTTCCTTGACTTCTTCAATCTGCTCTTTGCTCATTGTTGGAGTTGATTTATTCCTCTCAAAATATGTGTTCTTGGTGCTGCTGCTGGATGCTAGATTCTCAATCAACCTTGTAGCCTCTTCAGGACTCCTTGTGCTGAAATTCCCCTCACTGGTTGTGTCCAAAGCCATCTGGTACTGTAGTCCAATACCTTTAAAGAAAGTGCTGAGAAGTTGCACTTAATTGAACCCATGATATGGACAATCTCTCTGGTATCATTTGAATCTGGTCCAGGAATTTTTGAAGGATTTTGAAGGGTTTTGTGAAAAGGTGGCAATCTTGCTTCTCAGATCATCTGCTCTCGCGTCATCAAAGAAGTTGCGCAAGAAAGCATTCTTGATGTCAGTCTAGGATGTCAGGGATCTTGGTGGTAACTGCTTGAGCCAATATGAAGCTTCTCCAGCAAGTGAGTACTTGAAGAGCTTACACAAAAGATAGTCCTCAGGGACTCCATTAGCTTTAATGGCAGTCACTAGATCCTCAAATCGCTCCAGATGATCCATAGGATGCTCATGTCGCAGCCCATGGTAGGGTGTCTGTGCTACAAGTCCGAAGAAGGGGGGCTTGATTTCAAAATCGTGTCTCTGAAAAGCTGGAGGATGAATGGCGGATCTATTGGCGTAGTACTGGTCTGGACGGTTGTAGCAAGCCAGTGTTCTCTAAGAACCTTGGGCATTAGCTTCAAGTTCAGCTTATGCACTGTATGTTTCTGCTTCTGCATCAGGAAATATAGTCCCTTGATCGTCTATCTTTTGACCTGCTGCATTACACATGTGACCGTCAGGGTCACGCATGTCTCCGTTCTCATCTCTAATCAGTATCAAGGTAGCAACCATCTGAACTTGTTTGTGTCTGTCGATTGATGCATGTTGGATGTCGTCGATCGGTGCTAAGCGGATAGCATCCGTCGATGAAGGTATGTTGATGTCGATCAAAGAGTGTGGATCTTTGTCGATCGATGCGGAGTGATTGGTGTCGGTCGACGGTAGAGTTTGGATGGTGGTCGATACGGTCCGTGAAGAAGTATCGGTCGACGCGGTACTAGTGTCATCGATCGATGCTTGTCGTCTTTCTTTACGGATTGAGCGTTTAATTCTGTCAGGGTCAGAGAGTGCTATAAATTCTTGTCCTTTGTTGCTTTTGGTGCTTCTTTGCATGTACCTGAAAACAAAGAAAAGAAAAATTATTAGTAACTTGAAAAATAAGTAACAAACCTAGACTAAATCCTAGAAATTAAATCTAATGGCGATCTATGCTCCTCAGCAGCGGCGCCAAATTTGACGTGGTGTGTATTTTGTTCTAGCAGGGTAATGAATATCCTAAAGAATCTACTGTCAAATTAATCATAATCTTAACATACTATATAATACTCTTGTCAAAAGAGATCAAGTGTAGTACTTAGGGATTGAATCCACAGAGAGTAAAGGAACACAATAGATTTCTTATTTCTAAAGACTAAGCTAGGTGAATATATATATTAGTAATGAATAACCAGATTAAGCAAATATTCCTTGTCAAGAAGTAAGATGCAATATGGAGATATGCTACTAATGCAAATATGGAAATATTATAGATGTACATATAAATGTAAATATGCTAGATCTAAGGTTTCAAACTTTATGAATTATAATAGATAGGAGGCACGAAAATATAAATATTATAGAACTCAAATATTAACTATTATGATCCTTTTAACTCCAATTCTCGTATGCGAGCAAAAGCAATGACCATCGATCGACGGCTAAGGCTTGATGTCATCGACGGTGAAATCAGAAGGAAGTATGGAAGAGATTTGATAAGTCCACCAGACTTATTAGACCAGCTCTCGCATGTATATAAAAGCCTAGTTCAACAGAATCTATTATGGCACAGAACCTACTCTCGTAGTTGTCCATGTTCTATCATCGAGATCCTAGCTAGCTACTCCAGAATGCAAGCCTTAAGCACAACTCAATTGATGAATATTAACTTAACCTAACAATTCTATTTTTTGGCTAATCCATAGATGCTATCATTCAACCCTAAATCTAATTAGTAACTACTCAAGCATGATCTTTGTCACATAAATCATAGATGAATAGAATAGATATGATATAAATATATAAAAACCAAAGGAGTTCCAGGAGGACTCTAAAGGAGTCTCTCCTTTCTCTCCTAATACAAAATGAATCTAAAATATGCTCTGTCTATGATGTATTGTCTCTTTTCCCTTTGTCTCTCTTAAGACATAAATATAAAACCCTAATTCTAGGTCAAAACTCGTCCAGAGTATTTTCGTCTTTCTGACTTGGGCTTTGATCATCGATCGATGGCAAGTGTGATGCATCGATCGCTCTCAAGCTTAGATCATCGGTCGACGGTAGATGTGATCCATCGATCAATGGCTTCGTCGACTCCCTAGATGATCAGCTACAGATTCTTCTCTTCTAAATGCTCCAAAACCTCAAAGTATCTCATATATCTCCAATACGTTCCTGGACCTGTAAATATACTAAAACATAGCCTAGACATACATAATAGACTCTAAATAGAGCCTAGAACATGGCCTAAAACTGATAATAAATAGGCTATATCATATTCCTAGAAAGAAATTTATACACATCGTTGCCTCGTTAGAACAGGTTCTTGACCTAAAAGGCACAATCTTCGAAGACATTATTGGACGCCTGAAAGCATTCGAGGAACGAGTTGCAGAGGAGGACGAAGAAACACAAGACAATCAAAAGTTAATGTATGCAAACATGGAGAATAAATCTCCCTCTTCAAGCTTGAACCGGGATTATTACAATAACTACAGAGGTCAGGGACAAGGAGGAAGACACTATAACAGAAAAAGGGGAAGAGGACGTTATAAAGATCGATATCAAAATAATGATCGATATCAAAACGAATTTGATCTTTCAAGGATCACGTGCTTTCATTGTGATAAAAACACATTTCGCTGCTACATGTCCTGATCGGCTACTTAAGTTGCAGGAAGCAACCAAGACCAAAGGAAGTGATACTCAAGAAGCTGAGGTATTAATGGTACATGAAGTTATATATTTACACGAGAAGAACATCAATCCAAAGACGTTTGAAACCAGTATAGATAATATGTGGTACTTGGATAATGGTGCAAGTAATCACATGACAGGGAATCAAAGTTATTTCAAGACTATTGATGAGTCAATTACGGGAATTGTACGTTTTGGAGATGATTCTCGTATAAATATAAAAGGCAAAGGCTCGGTTCTGTTTTATACTAAGGATGACGGGAAGAAAATTTTGGCTGATGTTAACTACATACCGGATCTTAAGAGCAATATAATTAGCCTTGGGCAAGCAACAGAGGCTGGTTGTGACATTAGAATGAAAGAAGATTATCTTATTCTACGAGATAAGGAGGGAAAGTTAATAACCAAATATAAGAGGTCTAAGAATCGTCTATATAAAGTGCTAATTGATGTTGTTGAAACAAATTGTCTGCAAGCTGCTACAATAATGAGTGATTCAACTAAATGGCATGCCCAACTTGGACATGTAGGAAGGGATTCAATGAGTGGAATGATCAAAGATGGTTTGGTTATTGGCATACCTAAGATCACGATAGAAAAAGAGACGTGTTCATCTTGCCTAATTGGTAAACAAGTATGTCACTCATTCCCGCAAGCAACCTCTTATCGTGCTGATAAGATACTCGACTTAATCCACGGTGACCTCTGTGGACCGATCACACCGTCAACACCCTCGAAGAAGAGATACATATTTGTACTCATAGATGATCATTCGCGATACATGTGGTCGATACTACTCAAAGAAAAGGGAGAAGCCTTTGAAAAATTTAAGAAATTCAAAGCTGTGGTTGAACAAGAGACAGGAGTCAAGATTAAAACCTTTCAAACTGATCGAGGAGGCAAATTTGTGTCAACTGAGTTTCAAAGTTTCTGTGAAACATCGGGCATAACAAGACACTTAACAGCACCATACTCTCCCCAACAAAGCGGAGTGCCAGAGAGACATAACAGAACTTTATAAGGGATGACAAGGAGTATCTTAAAACATATGGAATGTCCAAACTATCTCTGGGGAGAAGCAGTAAGGCATGCCACTTACCTTGTAAACTGACTAGCAACACGAGTACTAGTGTCACGGACTCCGTACGAAGCCTTCAAGGACAAAAGACCTAACATCGAGCACCTATGTGTCTTCGGTTGTGTTGGATACGCAAAAATCGATGGTCCATATCTCCGAAAGCTGGACGATCGGTCTCGAGCCCTTGTACACCTTGGCACTGAACCAGGAACCAAAGCGTACAGACTATACAATCCCACCAGTCGAAAGATAATAATAAACATAGACGTTGTTTTTGATAAAAATAAGAAGTGGAAGTGGAACAATGTTGAGGAAACAGAAGTTATACCTGGAGATTTCAGAATCACTTTCAGAGATTTTGGGAACAAAGGTGTCAATGGGAATGATCATATCGTCGAAGATGGCATGGTTAATGAAACCGATGAAACAGAGGAGCAGAATCAAACTGTAGCGGCTCTTAACGAAGAAGAAGATGATATGGAGGACAGTAGTTACGATACAGAAACAGTACAAAGATCAACAAGGGAAAGAAAGAAACCAGCTTCCCTAGATGATTATGTTTTACTGGCTGAACTCGACGGAGAACAACTTCTCCTATCTATCAA
This sequence comes from Sinapis alba, assembly GCA_012274485.2. Lineage (NCBI taxonomy): Eukaryota > Viridiplantae > Streptophyta > Magnoliopsida > Brassicales > Brassicaceae > Sinapis > Sinapis alba. The sequence continues at coordinate 983,790 of MU106082.1, read as the reverse complement.
CGACGAACCGCGGAATTATAAAGAATCAAAGGAGAATAAGGTTTGGAGAGACGCCTGTAAGGATGAAATTGAATCAATAGAAAAGAACACGACTTGGGAGCTGGTTGATCTCCCTATTAGCATGAAATCTATCGGTCTCAAGTGGGTTTTTAAGGTGAAATGTAACACTGATGGGAGTATAAACAAATATAAGGCAAGGTTAGTAGCAAAGGGCTATATCCAACGACATGACGTAGACTTTTATGAGGTTTTTGCGCCTGTAGCTCGTATTGAGACAGTAAGATTTCTAATTACCTTAGCAGCTGCAAGAAGTTGGAAAATTCATCATCTAGACGTCAAAACGGCTTTTCTCCACGGTGATCTAAAGGAAGAAGTGTACGTCTCTCAACCAGAGGGATTTATAATCTGTGGAAAGGAGGATAAGGTATACAAGTTAAAAAAGGCTCTTTATGGTTTACGACAAGCTCTGAGAGCTTGGAATGAAAAGCTGAATAAAGTTCTTGGAACCCTGAACTTTGTAAAGTCCTCGAAAGAGCCTGCTCTTTAACGAAAACAAGAGCATGGTGATCTCCTCCTAGTGGCTGTGTACGTGGATGACCTCTTGGAAACAGGGATTAAGCGCGAAACCATACTCGGGTTCAAGAAGAATATGGCGGCTAACTTCGAGATGAGTGACTTGGGGATGTTGACTTACTATCTTGGCATTGAGGTAGTTTAGCATGACAAAGTTATCACTCTTAGATAGGAGAGATATGATATGAGAATCCTATCTGAAACCGGAATGAAAGACTGCAATGCCACACAAATACCAATGGATCCGAGTACGAAACTGTCAAAGTCATGTGAAGAGAAAAGAGTAAATGAGAGAGATTATAGAAGAAACATTGGATGCCTTAGATACTTAATACATACTCGGCCAGACCTATCTTTTGTGGTTGGGGTCCCAAGCCGTTATATGCAGGCGCCAAAACAGTCGCATGATGCAGCTTTAAAGAAGGTCTTAAGGTACTTACAAGGAACAACGGCTTATGGTCTTGAGTTCACACGGTCTCATGAGACAAAGATAGAAGGATTTAGTGACAGAAGTCATAATGTGGATGAAGATGATGAAAGAATCACAACTGGACATGTTTTCTACTTTGCAACAAGTCCCATTACATGGTGTTCACAAAAACAAGAGACAGTTGCATTATCGTCATGTGAAGTTGAGTTCATGACAGCAACTGAGGCTGTTAAACAAGCTATTTGGCTGCAAGAGTTGCTTGGTGAGGTGACCGGAATTGAGAGTAAGAAAGTTGTGATAAAGATAGATAACAAATCTGCTATTGCCTTAACGAAAAATCCTGTGTTCCACGGTCGTAGTAAACACATTCATCGACGCTATCACTTTATACGAGAGTGTGTCGATAATGAGTTAATTGAAGTACAACATGTACCAGGGACAGAACAAAGAGCTGATATTTTGACTAAGGCGATAAGCAGGATCAAGTTTAAAGACATGAGAGAGCTCATAGAAGTTCAAAATGTGTCGAGAAATGACTTCAAGCTTAAAGGGGAGAATGTTGGAGTAAGCTTGAAGATTAAACAACCTAACTCCATCTAGAATAGGAAAAAGATCTATTTTGTGTAATTCCAACTGAGATTAGGAAATATCAAACTCTATATAATAAGATGCAAGAGTGTTGCATAGATTATGATTTGTGATTGTGTGAAGAACTTGAGTTTTGAGTGATTTTTTCAAGTTGATAATAAGAGAGATATTCTTGTTACTGAGTTCATATATTCATTGAGATTCTTCAATTTGTTTATGAATGTATATTTTTCTTTATATTAAATAGATATATCAAATCTTCCAGGGTAATACGATAGAAAGTGAAAATATGAAGACTTATTGCGTAGAAAACGTCTATATATTTTGATATGGATATACCTAATCATTAATTACACACCAAAAAGTTGTAACTTTCAATTGGAACTGATTCACAAAATATATAATAATTTTTTGTGAATCGAACATATATATATATATATTATTTTATCCATAAGTTATGTAAATCCCATAATTTATGTAAATAATCATAATATAGAATACATATAGGAAATTGAACGCTTTAAAAAGTATTATTTTACTATTTAAAATAAAACCATATTTACTATAAATATTAGAAATGGAAAATGTTATGTTTAATAATATATCAATTACTTGAGTTAATTGTAAGAAAACATTATATAAACTGTGAAATTATTCTTATATTCTATCATTTATATTCATAACATTGAGAGGGTGGAATTCAAACACTTAAGTAATACAATGTACAACTATAGTTTAGTAACCCAACATAATTTTATTTTTACAAATAAATTATCATTCAAAAATATTGGTTAAGTCCAGTTTAAAATTGAATTATTTACAATATAACTTTATACTAAAGAATTACACATAAACCTAAGTTTAATTAAAGATACTTAATATTTTTAAATGTTTTCAGTAACAATATATTTCGTAGTAATTTATGAAGTAGTAGTAATTGATGAAATATTAATATTTGAATTATAATGAATTTTTAATTTTAATATAAATCACCTTAAACTCTTAGTTAGATACACACTTTAATATATCTCTTACTAGAATTGTAAGAATTATTTGATTTCATGTCAAACTTCAAAATATTTAGAAGTATTTTGATATTAAAAACACAAACTCAAACTTGAGGGATAAATCTTTTTTTTTATTTTCTAAATAAAGGAGCGATCAATCTTGTTATTTTAAAATTAGCTTTATCGTTATACTAATAGACATGTTTGACTTAAATTTTGGCTGAGATACTTAATGTTGTTTCACAATATAATCATGATGATATTATTTGATAACTAAATTTTTGATGTATCACTCTCAAATTACTTTTTATAATAGTAAATTTTAATGATAATTTTAATAAATTAAATTTGTTATTAAATTGCCGTTATTATTATATTTTATTTTACTTTTTGGTTGATATTTATTTCTAAATCACCTTATTATCAAATAGGAAATATCTTTAATATAACTATATATAACACTTTAAAACATGTAATTTAATAAAAATAAACTTCCTTTGATATAAATAAAAAGGAAATTTATATGAAAAGGCAATATGTCTAATATAATTATTTAAATCAACTTTATATTTAAAGAATGTATTTTAATAAAACAATATATCTAAAACCTACAATTTAAGAAAATAACAATTATTTTATATATGAAAAACAATGTAATATCAAAAGGATTTGTATTTAGTATATAAATATATAGATATTTATCTTACATCTATAACAATTTATTTGATCAAAAAAATATATTCCTTTTAAAATCTCAAATTCAAAAAAACAATTATAGATTTTTCCCAAATCACGTTGTTTAAATCAGTTTTCTTATGACATCAAAATATATAATATCTCATTAATATAATCAATATATCAAGTTAGTCAGAAATTGATTTTAAGTAGTAAAAACAAAACTTTATTTAAAAATTTCTCACCATAATTAGAATTATTTACTTGTAGGCTATATATTTCTAATAACATCTTATTTATAAGTTTGCATGTTAGTTAGGAACATCATAATTTCTATTTTATTTAATTTTTAATCAATGTTTAGTTTTAAATCAATAATTTTTATTTTACATTAAAAATTGTAATATAATAATATATAGATGTTTTACTATTTAACATTGTAATTTTTTTGGGGTCAAACCTGTTGAATCCGAGTTTGGTTAGATCAATCGAAAGGAAACTAAACTCGATTGTGGGTTCTTCAAAGACGTTTTATTGATCAATATGTGATAAAGAACGTAAAATACAAGGAGATTTCAAGCAAAAAGAAAAAGGTTGGAGCTTTATTGAAAGCGCCAACGAGAATACACGGAGGTTCGATTGGTCATAAAACCCTAATCTTGCCGTCAGTGTTTTAGTGTCTATTTGTGGATCCCCTTTCTCTTTCCTTTCCATCGTCCTTTTATATCTTCGGCTCACTTACCCTTTCGTTTGCCCTAGGACTTGTTCGCCTTAAATGTCTGGGCCTGATCCCAATGCTTGATGTGCCTTCGAGTCGGACGATGGCTCGTTGTGCTGACGCTGGGTCGGTCAGTCAATTGATCACACGGCTAAGCCGACCGAACTAATCAATGGGTCAGTCAAGCCAATCTGTCCCTTAGCCGAGCCAATCTTGACTGGACTCTTGATATCAATGGGCCGAATCCTGTTATTCGATGGGCCTAGTGGGGGAATACTAGATTCCTCTCCAACAGTAAGCCCCCCAGTCCATTCGCAAGGAGCGTAGTTCTTCGCAGTGGACTAGTAAGAGTTGGTTTTGAGAATAACTGGTTTGGCCCTTCCTTCGATCGAGCTCTAACTATTTGATCGCTGCCGCTCCGATTATTGAGCAGGTCTTGAGGATCACGAGGTCAAGTCGTTTAGTTATGCATATTTTTATGGCGAGCGGCCGATCGATTGACGAGGGAATGGGACCATACTTGTGTGCAATACTCAGTTATTGAGCAGCTCCGACTGTTTTGTCGATCGATCGGTGTGCAACCAAGGTTGAAAAAAATCGCTTGATACCCGACTTCTCATGTTCTATTGATCGCTCGGAGCACAATTTTCTTTATCTTGGAGCTCGAAGGCGCGTCCATGCCATGCTAATCGTCGATCGATCGGCATACATCGAGACATCATTTTTTCAGCTCGTGACGAGAGAATGGGACCATACTTGTGTGCAATATTCAATTATTGAGCAGCTCCAACTGTTTGGTCGATCGATCTATGTGCAAATGTGCAACCGGGGTTGGAGAAAAAATCGTTCGATGCCCGGATTCTCATGTTTTATTGATCGCTCGGAGCACAATTCTCTTTATCTTGGAGCTAGAAGAAGCGTTGGGGATGTGCTAATCGTTGATCGATCGGCATACTTCGAGTCGTCATTTGTTCGGCTCGGAACCGTCAAGGTTAAACCTCGTCGATTGATAGGGCCTGATATTTACCACTATTGTGCCATGATATCAGCCCTATTTAGAGTCTATTATATGTGTTTGGAGTATGTTTTAGAGTATTTTCAGGTTCAGGTACGTTCTGGAGAACTTTGGTGATTTTGGAGCTTTTAGAGATGCAGAACTGCGCACATGCGTCAGATGTTTAGCTATGGACATAGATCTTCTCACGGTGCGATTGAGCTGATATTTTGACATAAAATAGAGATTTGAGTTAGATTTCCAATGCCACCGGTTAAGGTCCACCTAACAGTTAGATCAAAGTTATGCCCGATTTACTGAAGAGTCGTCGATCTGTCTCGTGAGAGGAAGCTGTTGAGAAGATGGATGAGTGTCGATCGACGGCACAGCCTTGGCGTCGATCTACGGTGATCCCAGAAGACAGGCCCGACATGTTTTATGGCCGACTTAAGCCCCAAAACTATCACAAATTACCAGAATCTCCTTTGATGATTTAAAGCTCTATTTATATGTTTTCTAAGTCATTATTGACGGCTAGGCAATAATTTATCAAGCTTTCTTTTATTCATTGTTCTAGGGTTAGGAGAGAAGGAGGAACTCCTTAAGAGCCCTCCTGAAACTCCTTTGGATCCTTATATTATATCTATTCATCTATGATTTGTGTGAAAAAGATCATAATATCTGAGTAGATCTCTTGTTAGGTTTAGGGTTTATTAATGGTATTGATGGATTAGCCAAACAATAGAATTGCTAGGGTGATTATTAGATCTATCAATAGAATTGTGTTTATTGCTTGTGTTCTAGAGTAGCTAACTAGAACCATCATCATGGGATAGTTAGGCGCAAGCGGGAGCATGGTCTACTACCAAAATTAATCATGTTGAGCTAGGTTACTAGAAACAAACAAGAGTTGATTTAGTTAATTTAGTGAACTTATCGAATTAGGTCATAATGCTTGACGCAAGAGGCCATCGAGCGACGCAGGATCATTTCCATCGATCGCTGGTCATTCCGTGTCAACAAGCGAGAGATGAGACATTGGATTATTCAATAGATTAGACTCTTAACGAGAGTTGGTCGTCTTTTACATTAGATATTGAGTTCTATGATTAATATTCTTAGTTTCTATTCTCTATAATCCACTTGCCTGAAACCCTAGATCTAGCTATTTATTATTATTGTTTACTTACCAATCAATCAATTATCTGCTATAGTTTATTTACTTCTTATTAATCTATTTGCATAGCTTAATCGCGACTGTATTAAGTTTATTGTGTGTCCACGCTCCATGTGGATTCGATCCCTAAATACTATAATTTGACCTCTTTTGGCAAGAATAGTTTGTAGGGTTAATTTGATAGAGTTTTCATTGAAATACATAAAAACCCTCCTGTCAAATTTGCCGCCGTTGTCGGGGAGCAAAGATTCACCATTAGACTCAATTTGTTTGATTTAGTCTAAGTATTTTTCTATATTAGTTTATTTACATAATTTTTTTTCTTGTGTTTCAAGTACATACATATTAGTACCAGGAAGCAATGCGGAGAGAATTTTTGGATTCTTCAAAAAAAGGAACCTGCTGATTTGCGCACGATCCATAAGTTTACGAGGGCAGTCGACACCCTCCAAACAGTGATCTCTAGCAAAGAGAAGAGAGCATCAATCGATACCACCCACTCTTCGTCGATCGACACTACTCGCGAGAAGACAAAGAAGGGTGAAGTACTAATACTGAGTTTTGACAAGAATGGTATTTTACGAGACGAAGAAGGTCGCGCGCCCAACAGAGCAGGGTAATTGATTCATGCACAGGGGACTGCAATCCCTGATGCTACTGTTGTTACTGTGAATGCTGGGATTGAACGACAAAAGACACTTAGAGATTACAACATACCTGAAGATTTCTACGCTAAGAAGTCTGCTACGCGTCGTTCTGAACTCCAGATGAATGTCATTGGGCTGCATCTTGCATACATCTCTCTTGTGGGTCAGCATCCTTTTCATGGTCTTCTTCATGAATGTCCTACTGACCACCTCAAATCATTCAATGATGTAGCATCGACCATTAATTGCAATGGAGTCTCTGAAGATTACTACTTCTGCAAACTATTCCCATACTCTCTTGCTGGAGAAGCAGCATGTTGGTTCAAGAGGTTGCCACCAGGATCTCTCACTACATGGAATGACATCACAAACGTCTTCCTCACAAATTTCTCTATGATACTGAAGCAAATATGAAGATCCAAATGGAATCTACGATGAGATATATGGTAGAGGAAGAAGAAGATGGATATGGAGAGCCGAGCAGAGCAGAAGAAGATGATACTAGTGATCTGATTTCAACATCGATCGACACCAATACCTCAACATCGATCGACACCAAGACCTCAACATCGATCGACACTAAACCTCAACATCGATCGACACTAACCCCTTTTGCCGGTCGACACCTCTTGAAATCAATGATAGTTCGAGTTGTCTTCACGACACCTCATTAAAACACGTCAGTGATTTCCTACGTGACGCCGGTTTTTGCTTATATGGCATTAAAAAGTAATGATATTTTTGTATATAAATTTTTTGTCACAATGTAACTAAGGGACACGCTTGGCATTAAAAAATGACAATAATAAAAAAAGTTTCACATGGTTCTAGTCATTTGTCCTAATTTATGTGTTGTTTAAGTTAATTTTCCTATAGTTTAGTGTATGTATAGATGGAAAAGACTTTTTACCTTCAGGATGGTCCTCAACGATGAACCTTGGTGGAACGAATTGACTTGTTTTTTTTGCTCGAATGGACTTTGAATAGCTGAAAATATTAATTGTAACATATAAACAAACGGCTAGCAGAGACGAGCTGAAGATTAATAGATATACATTCACACAAAGAAATTCATGAAATGGGTATAATATTTGTATTTAAAAGTAGTCATCATATTACTACAATCATATTGGGAAATAAAAACTTACCTTCAGGATTTTCATCTGTTACAAACATTGGTGGAAGAGTTGGATTTGATTTTCCTGTCATTTTGGGACCTTGCCTTGCTGTTAAATATTTGATGTAGGTTAAAAATATGTGTTTAATTTTAGTCTCACTTTTAAAATAGTAGCATAGAATACATAATATACTGATTCATTATTTAAAAATCGCTGTTACCTCCTTTTTGGCATATCTGACTTCACTGATGGAGGTGATCTAAGGGAGTTTCGTTTCCTCACCAAAATGCTGGTACTCCCGGAAATAGATTCTTGATTACCAAATGTGCCTAAAAATTACACGTTATCATTATATGAAACTTGTGCTTACATAAAAGTTTATTTACTATAGTCTTTACTATTTGTATACGATCCTACTATAAACTTGTACTTATTTTATATGCAATTATTGTATGTAGATAACTTTTAAAATTAAGTTTAATATAATAATAAATATTAGTTACCTATGAGATTACTCGATGGTTGCATGTTGGTTCCGAAACCACTCAAATTTTGACGACTAAGTGAAATTTGAGTTGAAGTATAGGGGACTGCAGACGAAAATAAAAATGCACGATAAGTGCTTCATGTTTAAAATTTTAAATATCACGTAAAATGAACCAAGAAATGATTAAGTTAATTTATAAAATAAGGTTCTTCAGTAATTCTTGAAAATCCATGTAACTGTGTCTACAAAATCCACCGTTAGTACAAGACAATAAACTTTTAATCGAAGTTGGTACAATTGATGTCTTTGTTGGCTTGAAAATCCTTGTAACTGTGGATATATATAGATGAAGAATGGCTCAGTTGACTTTTTGGCAACATATTAATAAGAATCTTGAACATAATATTAATCAAGCTAAGAGACTAACTTCTATTTGAGGTAGTAACGCCTAGTGTTCTTTTGTTATTCTGTATTTCCTTTCTCGCTCGCTTGCTGTGTTTGTCCATGTTTTAAACTTTGAAAAACATAACTTAATGGGACAGTATGTTGAGATGAATTTCCAACGAATAATATCATTCTAATCCACAAAATGCTTCTCAGGAACTGCCCTTGGAAAATCATCAGCTTTTGTAACAAAAGTTGTGTGAAAGAAGCCAATTTTGTACGGATGTGTGCTTGTCCGATAATCACCAATAGCATCATACACTTTGAATAACTGGATGACCATTGCATTGCCCTTAGTTAGATCGTCTTCAAATTTTTTGATGAGTTGTTCACCAACTGAAGCATGAATTTTTGTACCCTGATTGAACATATAAGAGTTAAATGAGTTAGACAAATAAATGATAAGAGTAGCGTGAAAGAAGTTTAAGTAGTTATGAAACATTATTACAATTGTAAATTTGGTTCATTGTAAAGTAAAAATAAAATAAAAGAGGATCCTGAGTTGCAAAAAACGTAGTAATATCATTACTTACTTCTTTATCAACGAAAACCATTTCGATGGTGTTTCCGGATTCTCTGTTATAATTTTTCCACAAGCGAATAACCCTAACTTCAATACGCCATGTATTTTTACGCGGTTTTAGTTCTCTAACATAAGAAACTCTGTTTTGGGGGGTTGAACCATTGCCATTGTTTTTAAAAATTGTTGCAAAAGAGAAATATGTTTGTATGGTAAGACCTTGGGGGTCTCCTTTATATATAATCTACCTTCCACGTTTGAGAGTTATTAGGGGGATATTTTTCATAATAAATAATAAAACAATTTAAAGAAATATATTAAAATTATAGTCATAAAGTGGTTTGTAATAAATATGATATCAATTTGCGCAAGTAATCTGTATTCAAAATAAGGTAAGTTATTAAAAATGAATTAACAATTAGAAACATTAAGGTAAATTGCATTTAAACAATGCAATAAATATGATATTAAATTGCTCAAATAATTAGTATTCAAAATAAGGTAAGTTATTTATAAAAAAAATCACAATTAGAAACATTAAGGTAAATTACATTTAAACAATGCAATAAATATGATATCAACTTGAGCAAGTAATCCAAAATAAGATAAGTTATTATAAACGAATTAACTAATTAGAAACATCAAGGTAAATTTAATTTTAAAGATTCATATATGGGTTTATTATTAAAAATTAATAAATAGTTTTGGGTTTTTCTAAATCAATGATAAACATTATATTTTATCACTATTAAAGAATAATAAATAGTTTTGGGCTTTTTTAAATCGATGATACCCATTATATTTTATCACTATTAAATATTAATAAATAGTTTTGGGCTTTTCTAACACTTTGTTCGATACTTGAAGCTAAAATCAAAGAAGCTACAATGTACAAACAAAATATTACCTCAGGCTCAGCTTCAATGGGCTAGAGATAATGTGGGACCATAAGCTAAAATCCAGGAATTTCAATCTAAACATTCACCCTTCGTGTCACATTCTACAAGAAAAGCTAATAAGAATTAGTGGAACTGTGAAGCCTATCTCTTCAAGCGTTAAACAGAAAACAACAGTATTCACTGTGGAGAATAGTGAGAGTAAAGAATAAGCAAACATCTTTGACAGCAACTTTTACAGTCCTTTGTGCAGATTAAAAGGGCATTTAGATGAAGACCAATACCCAGTACAACACATCTAGACGAGGATCCTCAAGCCGCAGTATTATCACTAGACGTTTTCTTACTCCTTGGCATCAAGAGAACAAAAACGAATATTTAATATATGAAGAAACAAGAGAGCATTGAAAAGAACTAAATAGATGAAGAGATGAAAATTCAGAGATAAAACTGACCTTAAACTCCAAAATTCTGGACAACTTTTTCTTCTCCTTCAAGTCACTCTCATGATACTCTCTACTGAGTTCAACTTCACGCTGAAAAAGAGAGGAGCGATTAAGGACTTTATATACTTTCAACTCATAGCCAAGTTGTAAGAAAACAAAAGCTATTGTAATAATAACGTTTTACATGCTGCTTGCGTTCATAAAACTCTCTTTCCTCTAACAGTCTTCGCTGATATGCAGCTTCAATCAATGAAGCAGCCTCTTCTCTCTTTTCTCGTTCCAAATAATTCATAGTTCTGGCAAGTTTCTGAAGTTTTTCTCCATTTCCTGTCTTTCCTTGAGCTGCTCAGTTAAGGCCCTCTCCATCACAGTTTGTTTTGTCACCTTCTCCTACATTTAGTATAAGCCAACCAATATTGGTAAGGTAATATGCAAAAACCAGTGAGAATATAATATATAACAACTTATTGTTTTAGTAAACTTACTCCATCTAAAAGCGTCTTCTTCTTTCCATTTTTCATGTGTTTCTCTGTGTCAACGCCTGAGCTTCCTCAAGTTCCTTCTCCTCTATCTCCCTAAGGATTCTTTGTTTCCTTCTCTCATGAAGCTCTGTTGCAAGCCTCTTTTGTCCTGCCTCCTCAGTTAGCCTCTGAAGCTTAAGCCGTTTTTGTTCCTCTTCACGTTCCTTCAAAAACAAATATCAAATCAAGGAATCATCATTAACCACCACAACGTTATATCAATGGAGAAGTATAAAAACCACCATTGAGAAATACACTACCATTTCTAATTGCTGGCGATCTTGATCTTCCTTTCTCTTTTCAATGACTGATTTACGAGCAAGCCACCTTTTGTGCTCCTTCTCAACAGTATCCGCTACATTTAGTACTCTGCCACCTAATTTTGATGATTTACTGGGGACATGATACAACATAGCTCTTACTTTGTCAAAGACTCAGCAAAAACAGCCAGATGATCCTTCAGTCCATCAGACTCGATACCCTAAAAGGAAAAGTAATAATATAAGTACTACCAAAGAGTCAAAAATTAAGAGTTTATATCATTCAGTGATGGGCATGATATAAAAAAATTTGAACTAAAACATCAACAGGAGCAAACCAAATTTTGAAAAATTACACCACCTTTCATGTGATCAACTTTCATGGCAACAAAACTGTTCTTCACAGCATCAACATAAACTTCCTCTACCACTGAGAATTCGAAGAAGGGGACCAACTGAGATAAACTCTCAATTCTTATAGTCTCGTAAATGTTAGACACCTGGAAACATAAATAGAGATATACGATTTATGTGTACAAAGAAAGAAACTACCACACCAACTCAAAATGGTTGAATATATATTACCCCCACAACGTAGAGAACAAAGAACACTCTTTACCTGTTGAAGTAGCCTCTGAGTAGCGAGTTTCTCCAAAGAAGGAATATATTGGGAGAGTTGCACTTCTGGTAAAGAAGGAGATGACGAAAGCTTCCCACCAGATTTGGAATTTTTTTCGAGAAAAGGCTGAATCTTGGAGCCAAGATCAAGTGGGTGAAACTCATGCTCCAAAACATGGAAGAGATCTTTGAGGTTCAAGATTGAATCCTATGAGGTTGGAACTCCTATCTCTGTTACAAAATGGTTTCCACTTTTCCTCAGTCGCTGCTGATATAGAAAGAACATCCATCTGTTCACTGGATAGATTTTTGCCAACAAGCTTGAAGAGAATTAGAACCTCAAAGTCTTTGAAGAGAAACTTTATTGATTAGATTTCAAGAGAATAGATGAAGATCAAAATTTTATTGATTCAAGAGAATTATAAAAGGAGAAGATCAAAACTATATTATTGATTCAAACCAAAACGATAAAGATGAAACATGAAGAACATAGTCGATAGTGGTTTGAAAACACAGTAAAGTCGTCTAAAACGAAGAAACAAAATCGCCAAGCAAAGTTTGATTCCGAAAATGCGGAAGAGACGATCAAAAGATCGATATGTTACAACAAAAACAACACAAAATTCTCGATTTTTTCCCTCATCAAAGATCTTGATTTGATAAGAGGAAAAGTGACAAGAAAGTTCTCTCTAAAAAGAGAGAAACCCGTCAATTAGTTGCATATGCTTATTACTTTCATCTGTTTGGCAATGTATATTAATAAGTAATGGTTTTAACGTTCGGTGATGTTTAAAAAAAGAAAAAAATCCGACCAACGAAATTAGAAGAATTTTCTTGTAAGTGTATGTATGATTGACACGTCAGCATAAGTCACTAAAGCACTACAAGAAAACGTGAACCTAACGACAAAAATTAACGAGAAGAATGATGCCTCGTAAATTTATGTCCACTGTACGAGTAGTTTACGAGGAAAGTAGAACTCAGCGTAAGTTCGTTGTAAAATAATGACTACAATGTTTCATCGTAAAAAAGAAGCAATTTAACGTGGTTCTTAAGTGGAAAGTAGGTTTCGTCGTAAAGTAGTTGTAATGTTAGTTGTACTTTACGACAAAATATATTACCTCTTCTTAACGACAAAATCTCGTGTACACCAATTTTTTAGTTGTAAACTTGTTTTTGTTTCGGCTAACCAACTATATTTCCTCATAAATTCGTAGCAAAATTTCACCTACCAATTTCAAAAAATTTCTATAAATATGTCGTTTGTGTTTTATTTGAAACACCAAAAAGAAAAAAGAAAAACTGAAACGTGAAAAAGAAATGTCCGGTGATAGGAATATTTCCGAGTTGCGGAGGTGGATGTATACGCACAGAGATGCTAACAGCAGAGTGACGAAAGAATTTCTTGAAGGGCTGGAGACATTTATGCATCAAACATATTCTACACTGTTCGCGCAAGAAAGAGGTAAGATGTTATGTCCTTGTCGGAAATGCAACAATTCAAAATTGGCACCTCATGAAAATGTATGAAAACATTTAATAAATAGAGGTTTCACGCCACATTACTATATTTGGTTTCAACATGGAGAAGGTTATAATTGTGGGAATGAAGTTAGTAGTAGTAATAGCAATTTTCAGGATGAACCGGTATATAATTTGCATAATAAAAATAGTTATCATCAGGAGGAGCAGATGGTAGATTATGATAGGGTTCATGATAAGGTAGGTGATGCATTTGTAGCTCATGATGAAGTTGAAGAACCTACCATAGATGCAAAAAAACGTTTTATGAAATGTTAGATGTTGCGAATCAGCCAATTTACAGTGGTTGTAGAGAAGGTCTCTCTAAATTGTCGTTGACTGCTAAAATGATGAATATTAAAACTGATCACAATCTACCTGGAAGTTGCATGGATGCATGGGCAGACTTGTTTAAAGAGTATTTGCCGAAAGACAATGGTGTTGTTCGTTTGGTTGCCGCAGGTTTCTGCGTCAGCGTCGGCGTCTGCGTCAATTATTGTTCGTTTGGTTGCCGCTGACGCTGACGCCGACGCTGACGCCGACGCTGACGCCGACGCTGACGCCGATTGTTGTTCGTTTGGTTGCCGCAGGTATCGGCGTCAGCGTCAGCGTCTATGGCTGCGTCAATTATTGTTCGTTTGGTTGCCGCAGACATTGACGCCGACGCCGATTGTTGTTCGTTTGGTTGCCGCAGACGTTGACGCTGACGCCAGACGCTGACGCCAGACGCAGGTTTTTCCAGCGTCTATTTTTCTTTGACGCCGAACGCTGCGTTTTGACGCAGACGCAGACGCAGGTACCCGCGTCAATGAAACGAACAAAATTATTGACGCTGACGCAGACGCAGAAACCTGCGGCAACCAAACGAACAGAGGTAATGTGTATGTTGATTCTTATTATGAGATTCAAAAACTGGTTTATAGTGTTGGGTTGCCTTCGGAGATGATAGACGTTTGCATTGACAATTGCATGATCTACTGGGAAGATGATGAGAAGTTAGAAAAATATTGATTCTGCAAGAAGCCACGATTCAAACCGCAAGGACGAGGACGTAATAGGGAACCGTACCAAAAAGATGTGGTACCTACCAATTACAGACAAATTGAAAAGATTGTACAAATCTGAGCAGACTACTGGAGGGATGAAATGACATGCCGATCATACTCAGATGGATGGTGATAAGACTCATCCATCAGATGCAAAAGCTTGAAAACATTTGAACAAAATACATCCAGATTTCGCTAGCAATAGCCGGAATGTGTATCTTGGATTATACACAAATAGATTCGGTCCATTTAAAATACCAAAAAGACAATATTCATTGTGGCCAGTCTTTCTTACGCTATACAATCTGCCACCGGAGATGTTGATGCAAGTTCTAGATAAAAACATAAATTGAAGAAGGTTGTTACCATATTTGCTTACTTTGTGTGTTTCATAGATTGCAAGAATGATAAGCACTTGGTCATCAAGAATGAGAAGTACTTTTCTGGTCGCAAAGATTATGTTTTATTTCACCTAAAGGGCTATATTCGTCGTATCATTTTGGTTGAAACCTTTGATAGGAACTCCCCTTGTAAACACAGCTTCAAACCACACTCAACAAAACCACTAGGATGATATTTTTCGCTAAGGTTGTTCACAGATAATTGGGCTGAAACCTGTTAGAGAGTAGTAATGCCTGCAGACCAGAGATTGCAACCATTATACTCATCAAAACAACCATGATAATATTTTGGAGTCTATTTATTTCTTGTACTTTCAACATTAAAGCACATTGTGTGGCTCATAGTGGTAGAAGTAGTTCAGAATCGTCCAGTTACGTTCTTTGTGTGGTGTGGCTCATTATACCTTTTAGCTTTTAATTTAAATTCATGAAGTTGACAAAAAAATAAAGATTGAAATCATCAAACATAGGGACATAAGTGTACTTGAAAAAGATTCAGGATTTTGGAAGAGGATTATGTGATCTTGCTGACAGTCAAAATCTTGGCAGTAACCATTCAAATTTAAACTGTTACATCAAACATCTCCGGCGGCCCAACAAGGAAGAGGAGCCTGGATAACAAGAGGATCACCTGTAACCGGATGATCCAAAGACAAACTCTCAGCATGAAGCTCATGACCCTCGGATGTTCTCCCTCTCCACTCATACATCCCATGATACTTAACATCTCCTCTAATCGGAATCCCAAGATACTGACAATGCAACCTAATCTGATGCGTCCGACCACTTTGTGGGAACGCCCTTACCACAACAACATCGTCTCCGACACAACGCAATTCTGGCTCGCCCTGGACAACAATTACACTTTCTGATTCAGAAGGTTCGGGGTTTTGGCCATTTACGGATACAACTTCAAATGTTGTCTCCATATCTCTAACGAATGATCCTCCCGGTAAGACCCTACCAACGTCCAAGGCAGCGTAAACGCGCCAAGCTCCGTGTTTGGAGCGTCCATGACCTGACTTAATCGTGATCTTGCTCCAGTTTGGTGATGGTCCGATAGAGAGAGCAATGTAGGATTTGCGAATCTTGTGTTCTGTGAACGCTTTAACGAGCTTAGCAGCGACTTTATGAGACTTAGTTATGAGCATCACGCCGCTAGTGTCACGGTCTAATCTATTGGCGAGATGAAACTCATTCGATGAATCTGAGAAAATAAAAACAGATCATTTATGGAAGAAAGATTGATTTTAGATATTCTCACAAGAAATTTGAGATCTACTCACCAGCGATGATCTTAGGAGCAGAGGAAAGAACAGATTCGCAGTAGACACCTTTTGGCTTATTTACGGCCATGAGCCATTCGTCTTCGTATAACACATCGTCTCTTGTAAGATTGAAGAGACTCGACTTTGAAGAAGCTTCAGTGGCTCTTTTGAGTTCGATGTCTTTCGAGATCGGAGGGGGCGGAGCGGAAATGGGTTTAGGGTAATCTAGATTGGTTATGTGGAGATCGTGTCGAGCTTCCATGGCTTTGATGGAGTTAGCTAAATAGGGTTTTATAAGTATTTTGTTAGCTGAGAGGAGGAGGTTTCGAAGGAGAAGAGGGGAAGAAGACATTGAAATGTGTAGGATCCGGTTACGTCTTGGTTTCCTCACGTTTTTTTTTTGTGTATTCTGTTTCCAATTTTGGTTAAAGCTCGGTTTTGTTCGGTGTGGTTTCTAAATAACACTCAAATATCAAAATTTTAGTAAGCTTCGGTTTAGGTCAAGTAATGATTCGGTTCGGCTTGGGAATCTCTGAAACGATTCGTTTCTGCGAGCTCATAAACCACAAAGAAACCCTAGTCTTGACAAAGCAAGAATCAAAAATTCGATACAGAGGAAATGTCATCGTTGATCATCAATAGATCACGAAGCAGATCTGTCCTACTATGGAAAACCCATGGAATCAAGATCACAAGTATTTTCTCTCGCTCGTTTGCAGATTCAGTTTCGGCTTCTGGGTTCTCCTCAGATTCAACAAGAAGCTTCAAAACTACATCTTCTGGATTCGAATCTGGAAAATTTGGCAAATTAGCTTTTTCCGGTAGCAATTTCGTCTCCACGACTCGGCCATTGAGCTCAGAAGCTGTGCCTGTTGCTTCGACTTGTGACGGACTTACGGTGGAACGAATCATAGCTAACCAATGGCCGATTTTAGACGAAAACGAGAGTGATTGGAAGAGCCACGCTGCAGCTATTGCGCAGTCCATTCAAGTCATCAAGAGACGGTTGCAGGTTTTTAAAAAAAATTAAATTTTACACTATGTTTGAAGCAAATACATTATTACACCGTTGATGTTTTTGTTCTGTTTTTTTTTGGCAGTGGAAAAAACTGTTGGTGAGGCTGAGAATGTTATCTGTAGAGCTGAATAAGCCTGATCTCTGGGATGATCCAACTCATGCTGGTAAGATAAGCCGGGAGCACGGTTCGCTCACTGGGAAAATGAAAGGAGTTATGACTTTTGAGAGAGAGTTGCTTGAACACATTGACATGTTAAAACTCGCTAGAGAGGAGAAGGACTCAGAGTTAGAATCGGTGGGAGTTTCTAGGCATGTGTTCTCTGAGTTGCTAATGTGTCTTCATAGTAATACAGACTAACATCACAGATATTGCTAAAACCATGATTATTTTGTTTTCTACGCAGGAAACTATGAGTGCATTGGTGGAAATGAGAAGGGTTTCGAAAGAGAAAGAACTTGAGGCTTTATTATCCGCTGAGAATGATTCATGTTCCTGCTATATCGAGGTGACAAAAGAGACAATATTGCATTAGAGTTCTCTCTATCTCTGAAATCCTGTTGAAATGGGTTTGTTGGAATAGGTTCAAGCTGGAGCTGGAGGAACAGAGAGCAACGATTGGGCATCAATGGTAATGGAGATGTACAAAACATGGGCTCAAAGACGCAAATTCTCTGTCACTGTGGTTGACGAAATGCCTGGGGAGATGGCAGGAATCAAGGTTTGATATTTAATCCTGCATTTTGTATTGCATGAATCTGATAGGTTCCAAACCTGTAAAAGACTTCTTTATTTACTTCAGCAAGAACTACACATCATAGAGAGACTAAGTGCACATAATGCAGCTATTACTACAGACCACTTGGGT
Source organism: Sinapis alba (assembly GCA_012274485.2). Lineage (NCBI taxonomy): Eukaryota > Viridiplantae > Streptophyta > Magnoliopsida > Brassicales > Brassicaceae > Sinapis > Sinapis alba. Next base: position 965,551 of record MU106082.1, on the reverse strand, counting down.
TAATTTATGCTCCTGCACTAGACTAACACAAGAAGTTATCAGACTTTGGTTCACTGCTAAGTCTCTTCTGTTTAATGGCAATTAGTCAAATCTATTATATTTTGATCTAATGTCTTGAACAGCGTGCGACAATCAAAGTGAATGGTGAATACGCTTATGGATATGCGAAAGCAGAAGTTGGAGTTCATAGGCTGGTGCGTATATCACCGTTTGATAGTGGAAAACGAAGGCACACATCGTTTGCTGCGGTTGCGGTGATTCCGATTCTAGGTGACGGGTCGACCCGAGTGCAGATCAATGACTCGGATCTCCGGATAGAGCGGTTCCGTTCTGGAGGAGCTGGTGGACAGCATGCTAACACGACGGACAGTGCTGTAAGAATCATTCACATACCAACTGGCATAACAGCAACTTGTCAGAATGAAAGGTCTGGTCTTAAAGTTGTGTTTGATTTTTGCTTTGGTTCATTTTGGTTTTTATGCCAATCTTTGACTTTGGTATGCAGGTCGCAGCATATGAACAAGGCTTCAGCAATGGCAGTACTACAGTCACGACTAGACCAACTAGAGATGGCTCGCCAGACAGCAATGAATGCCCAACATACACAATCGCTAACCGAGATCAGCTGGGGAAATCAGATAAGAACTTATGTTCTCCATGTATGTGATACCAAGTTCACTCATTTCTGCTGTGATTTGAGTTTATATTAACTAAAAACGAGCTGAGTATTCTTTTTTTTTCTTTCTTTTTTTTGCAGCCCTACAGAATGGTAAAGGATCTGAGAACAAACTACGAAGTCTCTGATCCTGACTCAGTTCTTGAAGGAGATTTGGATGGTTTCATATTGAGCTTCTTATCTTCTTCTTTGGACAAAGGTGATGATGAACATTAAGGTTTTTGAATCTTGAGCTATCTCTGCCGCTTTAGTAGTTAGTACTAAAGAGTTTTGTATTACAAAACTCTGAAACACACGCTCATTCATTGTTTTTCAGAAGGCTTAAGTTTGTAATCTTTATACTCCAATATTTCTTCTAGAATTTTATATCAAACCTTTTTAATTTATTTGTAATACAATAATAATTATTTATTAGTGTAGCATCAAAAGAACCATTAAATCTGAGATGGAAGACACTTACAAAAAAATTAACTAATGAAGCAACAAAAGCATCAGAGATAGATTATGGGTTTTGTTCATCCAGCCAGAAAAATAAAATATTAATTAAATCAGAATCATTTTTATATATTTACAAAAAGCATAGTTTTTTTGTTTGTTGAATCATTACATTTTTTTTAATTCCTATAATTTTGATAACAACTAACTTAGCTACTACTCCCTCCGTTTCATATTACTTGTCGTTGTAGGGGAAAATTTTCGTTTCAAAATAAGTGTCGTTTTAGAGTTTCAATGCAAAATTCATTAATAAGATTCATAGGTAATTGTGTTTTTATTTTTCTATTGGTTGAAATGTGGTTAGGTGTATAGGTAATTGTGTTTTTATTTTAGAAATATACAAAATCATATGTTTTCTTAATATGTGTGAATAAACCTAGAACGACAAGTAATATGAAACAGAGGGAGTATTAAATATACACCATAGCCTTACATATTATCTAGGCTTTAAATAGTGACAAGAAATGAGTGAGAATAAAAATTTAATTTCATTATTTACAACTTACATCATTTGAAAACATATTTGTTAGTTATAATTCTTATTATTCTTTAATATTCCTATACATTTAAGAAAATAGACTAAATTTATTCTTTATCAAATTCGAAAATGAATATAAGTAATAAATATTTCCTTTCATGTTCAAACTATTTTCGAACATAGTTAGTGTTCATGTTCAAAGTATTTTCGAACATAGTTATTGAAATTCACACATCTTCAAAGTCTATATGCAAAATATTATGATGCACACGAATCACATATTAATAATGTGTTCATGTATCAAGGTTTAGGCCTTATTGATTGTTATTATTTATGGTATAGGACCCAGATGAATTCATTTAAATAACTATGTTACTATATTTTACTGGATCAAAATTAAAAACAATTGGAGTATATGCCAAAAAGATATTTTATAATTGTTATAACCGATTGAGAGAAACCAATCTTTCATTGGTTGGTTTCAATTTAATAGATAAAGCAGTTTCGGTTTTTGTAAATTTTCTAAAAATACTTGCAATATATGCCAAAGAGACTTGGAAAAAATTATATTGTAATTGTATAACCGATTAAGAAACCTATCTCTCATTGGTTGGTATGTTAAACTAATTATATTGTGATTTTCTTTCTGGATCCAAAATTCTGAATATTCTTCGACCATATATATCATCACTACAAGAAAAGACCCTCTTTTCTGACCGACTTTCTCACCGTTATTTTTTTGGTTGGAAATTTCTAACCGTTTTCCAACGGATATTCGAATTAGTCAGAAAATTCCGACGGATAATAATTGGACACAAAACGGTCAGAAATTTCTGACCGATTTTCGACGACCACATTTTAAAATTTTACCCGTTAGATATCCGTCAGAAATCCGTCAGAAATTTTTGACGGAGAAATTTTTGACGGACGGTAGTTGTCGGAAATCCGTCAAAAATTTTCTATGGATTTCTGACCAAATATTTTTTTTAAAGTAAATTTCCGACCGTTTCTTTTTGGTCAGAAACTACCAACCATTTCCAACCGTTAGTGTCGGCCAGAAATATTTATATATATGCAAAGTCACAATTAACCCTAATCCGTGTATCTCTTCCCCCCCCTTTGTTTTGCAGCGCCGTAAAAACAAGAAGAAACACCCCCCCTCCCCCCGTGAGTTCGATCTCCTTGTCCGGTTGGCCTCGATCTCACCCTCCGGTCTGCGTATATCTCTCTCTCTCCCTCTCTCTCTCCCTCCCTCTCTCTCTCTCTCCTTCTCTCTCTCTCTCTCTCTCCCTCTCTCTCTCTCTCTCT